>JAFJYI010000566.1:0-27058 GCA_019022655.1 Acacia acuminata
TAGATTGACCTCTAACATAACACCAGCTGATTGCGATTTGTGCTCCTATCATCTAGGGACTTCGTGTAAAATGTATAACCATTGATCACATACGAATTCCAACTTATGACATCGACCTCAGGACCATGTGCTAACCATTTGATTTTATCAGAAACACATTCCTCTCCCTCGACCTTTTGTTTGAACCAGTTTGTAAAAGTTTTGTTATGCTCCCCCTAATCAACCTTTGTTTAGTCATTCGATGATTTTCTTTCCTTACTGCTTCTTTATGTTTAGCTATCTTTGGCTTGAACTTCATCAACATTATTCAAGATGTATAAGTGGACTTGTGACAATTCATCGGGATCCACACTCTTTACGGAAGCCCCTCGTCTACCCCCTTCAAAGCATGCGACGTTGGAAGCCCAATATGTCTTACTTTGGCCAAATAATTTTGACAAAATTCCATGGCTTCTTCGAAACATATTTACGAACAATCGATGCCCAGCCGGTATGCGTTCTTCACGTACCCTTTTAGGAATTTCATAGATCTTTCAATTGGGTACATCCACCATAAATGGATAGGGCCGCACATCTTTATCTCCTCACTAGATGAACAATTAGATGAACCATGATGTCAAAAAATGTAGGAACAAAAAAGCTTCTCAAGGTAGCACAAGATAAGATATCCTTCATTCTCCAATTCATCCAACTTTTCAATCTCGAAAACTTTACTACAAAGCGCATTGAAGAAGACCTGAAAGTCTAGTCAAAACGACCGAATATCATATTCGGCGATGCCTCGAATAGCTATTGGGAGTAGTTGTTGCTTCAAGACATGACAATCATGAGACTTTTGGCCTACTAATTTCAAGTCCTTCATCGATACAAGCCTTTTCAAATTTGAAGAATACCCGTGTGGGAACTTTTGTGCCATGTAAACACTCACTTGAAAACTTCGTTTCTCATCCTTAGACAAAGTATGAGAAGGGGGGACAATAAGTTCTCTTCCCATCGGCCTTGGATGTAACTCTTGCGTATTCCCATTGCTATCGAGATCCAATCTTGCCTTCACACCATCCTTGGAAGTACCTTGTATGTTGAGAAGTGTCCGACAATACTATCACATGCGTTTTTCTCCACATGCATGACATCAATACTATGTCTCACATCAAGATTGCGCCAATTGGAAGATCGAAGAATACAGATCTCTTTTTCCATATATTTGTTTCTTTTCTACTCTTTGCGGTCTTACCGAAGACGACATTGATATTTTTCACCTTTTCATAAACTTGCTCCCAGTCAATGCCACCGAGCATCTTCATACTCTTGGCCACCAAAAAAGGCTTTCTTTAATCGCGATATGGGTGGCCCCGTCTAAGAAATCTCCTATGTCCAAGATAAACCGTCTTTCTTCCATGTTGAAGTTGAAGGTAGCGTGTGCCTTCTTCACAAACCGGACATGCTTTATGGCCTTTTACACTATACCCGATAAGTTCCCATATCTTTGGGAAGTCGTTTATAGTACAAAATATCATGGCTCGCATTTTAAACACCTCCTTCTTGAAAGAGTCAAAAACATCGACACCATACGCCCACAAGTCCTTCAAGTCTTGATCAAATTCTGAAGGTAAACATCAATGTCATTTTCGGGTTGTTTCGGGTCCGAAATCAACATAGACAACATGATATACTTTCGTTTCATGCATAACATTGGAGATAAGTTGTAAATAATCGTAGTACAGGCCATGAACTATGTATGCTCCTAAGGCTTCCATATGGATTCATGTCATCCGTCTTAAGGGCAAGCCTAAGGTTCCTAGGTTCTTCGTAGGAACATCGGAAATAATTGATCGATTTTCTTCCATTGAGAAGAATCGATCGGATGTCGAAGCTTTCCATCGAAATCCTCATCATCTGCATGCCACCTCAAATTTTGCATCATTTTCATTCGCAAACAACCGCTTGAACCTTGATATGATTGGAAGATACCACAACACTTTTGCAGGCCCTTATTTGACTTGTACCTTAGGGTTTCACATTTCGGACAATTGCAGCTTCTCTTCAAACTCTTTTCTATACAATACGCAATCATTCGGGCATGCATGGATCTTTTTGTACTCCATCTCCAGTGGACAAAGTATTTTCTTAGCATCATAGTATCGATGCGGCAACACATTATCATCGGAAGCATGTCCTTAAAAGCCTCAAGCATTTTCAGGAAAAACTCTTTTCGCTCCATCCATGACGTGCCTTCAACCTTACCAATTTCAATACGGCGTTCAACAATTGGTATTTTTACACCACGGTATAGAGGGGGTCTCTGCATCATTGCACATATTACCATATGCATGTGATTGATGAAAAGCCTCTTCTCCTACATCACGGATAATGTCCTCTATGCGATCATCCATATTTGTTTCATTATCATCAAAGGCCACTTCCCCATGTTGAGACCCACTTGGTATTTTTTCATCATGCCATACCCATACTATATAAGTCTTACAAAATCCTTCACAAATTAAATGTGTGTGTATAACTTGCAAAGACTTAGTCGCCTCTCATTCATACATTTTACACAAGGGCAATAAAACTTCCACTATCATCATGAGCATTTTGTTTAGCAAATTCAATAAAGTCCCTCACCCCATTATGATATTCAACACTCGTCCGTAAAGCATTTATCCAAACTGTGGTCCATAGTAGTATTCCTATAGACGGAAAGATTTAACATATACATAATCCAAAAAAGGCGGGAGACTTGCATATAAAATAAGCCAACTCCAAATGCATATTTATGCTCAATGTCGGTTATGCATGTCTTTTTTTTTTTTTTGGTTTTACGGAGAAACTTGCCCATTAAATGCATAACGAAGAATCACTTTTGGTCATAAATGCATCACGGTGAATCCAAGAAGCAAAATAAATACATGACGAGGAAATTAAATGCATCGCATGAAGGTCTTGTGGACTCACTTTGTACCATATAAATTCAAATGCATTTGCTGAATCTTTCTTCTACCGCCACGAACGTTGATGTTGCGCAAAGCAAAGAGTAACCTAAAAACATTTCTTGGTCAGTTGAGTAGGTCTAAAGTGCAAATATAATCTTCAAAATACAATATTCATTAACAACAGAGAAACTCACAATAACATTTCATCGATTTCGTTCAACCCATGAAAACCCCAGAACCATTAGAAGGAAAATCATAAAGTTATATAACCGAAACACCTCGTACGGCTTGGTCTATAGACGTTTAGCTAAGGAACCGGAGAGTTAATCTCGAGAGAGGAACACGAAGCGGCGACGACAACAACACACCGGAGAGACTAACCGTGTAATCACTTTCGGCGAGACAAGAGAAATTACGAGAGGAAATTTAATTTTCCCGTGACATAGACATGTCTTTATATTTTAGATTTTAATAAGACCGATTAATTATACGATATACGGTCCCTAAAGATATAATTCTATTAATAAATTTTTAAGATCGGAGGTTAACAATATGCGGTCCTAAATTTTAGTATTCATTTAATTTTAAGGCCGGAGATTTATAAAGCGTCAGTCCTAAAAGTCAAACATTTATTAACTAATTTTTAAGACAGCGGTTAAGAATACTCAGGTCCTAACTTTCAGTATTCATTTAATTTTAAGACCGGTGGTTATAAGAACTACGGTCCTAAAAGCATTTCGTTTATTAATTAACCAAAAAAAAAAAGAAGAGGTTTGCATTTGGCGAGCACGAAAGAAACTAAGTTAATAAAATAAATTAAAGAAAAACTAGAGAATATGAATATTAGAAAGACACAAGCTTAGTTTTACTGCTTCCATACATAACTGGAGAATATGCACGTACACAAGAAAATTAAGAGAGAAAAACAAGCGAGAAAATTATCAAAAACAAGAATCGACTAAACATCCTAAAGCTTATTATCCTCAAAGCCTTGGTGATTTCAGCGTGAACAGCATTAATTTCCATGGGAGAAACTGACAAGTTTACGTCTTACTCTCATCGACATAATGCTTCATTAGAGGAAAGAGGAGAGGGTCGAGTAGTAGTCGCGGTGGGGCCAAGAGGTTGGGGAGGGGAGCGGGAACCTCTTCATCATCCGAAGAAATAACAATGGGTCCAACGACCGAGACTCTCTTGCAAAGCAATAGGACGGACTCTCGATGGAGGAGGCGCACCGTATAACGATCGACGGAAGGCACGAGCATCACGAGTAAGAGCACCCTACGAGCGGTTCTCTTGTATCTAACCATGGTTTTGAGCGGTTGGGCGGGAAGGTATGAGGAGTTAATTAATAAAAGAGCTGTTCTCGAGATAGCCACGTACGTAGTTTGGAGTTACGAGGTAGTGATGAGGAATTAATAAGGGGTTAAGGACGAGAAAGGTATGAGGAGTTAATAAAGGCGAGAAACTTTTAAGAGCGGGATTTATAGGTACGCGGTATAAAATTCTATTATTTAATTTTTATTTTAAGACCGAGGCCTTTTTATAATATGTAGGTCTAAAAGTTTATTTATTTTTAAAATCAATTCTATTACTTTTAAGACCGACCTTTTATAATATGTCCGGTCCTAAAAGTCTATTTATTTTTAAAATATTCAATTCTATTACTTTTAAGACCGACCTTTCATCCTTTACCCGGTACAAAATTCATTCTTTTCAAATTCAGATGGCAGAGTCGTATCCTTACACTGTTCAAATGAATGATTCAGAGTCTCTTTGCCTTCTAGATAAACTTCCCAACTAGGCATCTCCTCGTATTCTGATGAACTATGTGTCTCCTCATTAAAATTTCTGGCGTTTCACATTGTTCAGGATGAGTTCTCTATTTAAACCCGTTCTTCTTGTACTTTATTCACATTCTTCTCCATCACTTCTACACGGGCTCCTCCACCGCCTAGCCTCCTTTGTAATGGCTGCTCCCCAGGTCCTCTGTTTCCTCCTCCTCCTCTTCAACCTCAGCCCCATCCGCCATTCCCTCCTCCAATTCCACCGTGAAGCGGTTGGTGCGTCGTTGGTGGCTTGCGTCGATCACATGGATCGACGCTTGGGCCAATTGGTTCGGCTTGTTCATACCGTGAACAACAAGCTTGAACACGGTACTTCACACCAATAACGTGGAGTACGATCCGGCGAAGACGACTCGACTCCAACTCGGCTCCCCCTCCCTCTCCGTCTCACGAAGAGGATTAGTTGTTTTTTTCAGTTTTTTTTTGTTGCTTTTTTTTTTGTAATAGGGCAGCGATAAAAATTATTATATAAAATATTATGCACTCTTTTTGTTCTCGTGCGAGTTTAGTACTTTAATTCATTAGTTTATCCATTATCTGAACTGGAAAGCAATAAACAAGGCAACTACAAAATATGGATAATGGCGGACTCAAAAAACTAAGATGAAAGAACGAAGACTTTTAGACCGCACACTTAGTAAATCGAGGTCCTAAAAACACGCCTTTTTTTGTCGGCTTTGGTTTCCATATTCGATCGCCTTGTCTTTTTCATTATCGTCTTTCTTTTTTCCGACAAAAAGGAAACAAAAAAAAATTGTCCTCGTGTAAATCAACAATAGAAATTCGCAGAATACGGTTAAGAACATACAAAAAACAAAAAACATCTTTTACCTTATTTGAATAAAAACAAACACGGTGACAATTCTTCTCGAGGTTGGGCCGTCGTTGTCGTCGGTTTTACCTCCCCGATTTGAAACAAAGTACCTTTTCAATATCTTCCTTCTTTTTTCCGACAAAAAGAAAAGACAAACAAAAGGGCAAACGATAATCTTTGCTCAAGATCGGGGAGAGGTAACATCGACTACAATGAAGGACCTAGCTTGAGCGAACGCCGAGAACCTCGGTTGTCTTGAACCATAATGATTTGTGCGAAAAAGCGAGTGAACATTTCTATTTAAAGGAAGATTATTAAGACCGGACATTTAACAATTACATGGTCTAAAGGTTAAGCCAACTTCTAAAATAAAAATAAGAGGACTTTTAGGAGCGGACGGTAAAATAATATACGGTCTCATAAGACTTTTAGACCGGATGTTCACAATATATGGTCCTAAAAGTCTATCTATACCTAAAAGTCTCATATTTTTTAAAACGAACACTTTTAGGACCGGATGTTTATTATGTGGACTTTTAAGATCGCACTTTTAATTAATATACGGTCCTAAAAATGTCATATTTTTAAAACGAACACTTTTAGGACCGAGATGTTTATTATGCGAGACTTTTAAGACCGAACTTTTAATTAATATACGATCCTAAAGTCGAGATCTTTCTCAAATTTCAAGCACTAAATAGCTTTATCCACCATCCAATACATTCAAAAACCCAAAATGGACACAAGAAAATTGTTCGAAAAATTAAACAAATTTATTTATTGAATTTTACATTGCCTATGTATATTTACAAATGAATATTATTCGGAAAAATAAACAAATTTACAAAATATTATTGTTGTACAAGATATATTTACAAATGAATTTAGGACATTAATTATTGTCGACTTTATCGAGGTCATACGAGATATTCACAAAACAAATTGCGTATGTGCTCAGTTCATCATCGAGAAAAGGGATCGGGGCAATCAAACATACGTAACATCAAAGACGAAACTGAATTAACTTGCGTGCATATTTCATATGTAACATTAAGCTAGACACTAAATTAACTTGTGTGCATAATATGTAACATCAAATACATTTACCTTTGCAGTTAAATTAGTCCTTCCTCTCGTGATAATATCATACATTTGTTTCATGACGTACTGGCCACATAAGTTGGACCCCGGTGGTTGCCGACGGGTCTAAAAAGAACAAGAAATATATATAAGAGCATATATAGCTTAATGACCAACTTCACAAGGCAGTGTGCCAGTGGACAAATATTGTACCAACCTCTGGTGTGTCCCAGATGGGGTCTTTGGCCCGATGCCTTTTCTTTACCTCGGTTTGGAAGGTCTTCATGGCACTATCATCAAAATCACAAATTTATCAATAATGTTCACGAAAATTCACAAGAGATTTCGGACAAGAGAATCAAAATGACATGCTTACTCGTTGATGGTCTGCGTCAACGAAGGCAATGGAACTCCGTGAGTGGAGCATAAGAAGATAACTTTATGCTCCTTCATGCACATGAGGACCAACTCGCGTGGCTGAAAATTCACGGTAGTAAAGTATACTCGGTGATATATGTAGCGAGAATTAAGTGAATTGCAGACAAGATTTGTGATATGCACCTGTGGAAAAATGGCAACAAGTACACCTTTCTTCTCACTTCACACAACCTCTTTGATATGTACACCTGTCTCTCCTGCATGGATGTTTGACTTGAATAGACAGGGCACAAGAATCCAAAATTGTTGCTCCTGCCCTTTTGAACCAATTCTTGATGCAATAACCTACAATAATGACATCGATCAAGGAATTAGTATATATGTATGTGTGTCTAAACGATGCATTTAAATTATGTACTCATAGACAGAAGATACTTGCTTCATAAAAATTTGAACAATTGCATCAGTAAGCTCATGTCAAGGAAGCAGCAGAGACTCAACATCAATGGTGTCAACTTGAACGGGAAGAGGATGAGGGATGCCTAATACTTCATTGCTAGGCCACGATTTATCTTTAAAATATCCACTCTTCACCAGATCGGATATTTTTTCCTTGCCAGTCAACTTAGCAGTAGGGGATAGAGCTTGAGGAGGGGATGAAGCTTGATGAGGGTGGAACTTGAGGAGGGAGGGTGGAACTTGAGGAGGAGTAGAGACATGTACAAGTTTGTCGGCCAAGAGATGAAGGTTCCCTTGACATGACTCACAAGCTTCAACTAATCGGTTGGGAGAGGAGAGGTGCATCAATGATCACCTTTTCAAGCGACACTCGACTTCATCATCGGCCATTTGTTGGTGGTGTACAGTTGATCCCAATAAGCCGTGGACAGTCCTTTTGCAACTAATCGTGTAGGACGATCATGATCCTCCACATATAGGTCACAAGGTTGCTTTATTTTGTCCAACAATGCAGCTCCCTCTAGTGCTATGTTGCACTGTGTGCAGTGAATGTGTGAAGGGAACACCGGTCTCCTCGGACGATTGCTCAAAAGCAGCTTCGTCGATTCAATTCCTCCCTTATCTCGCTCATCGATTCAATTCCTCCCTTATCGGCTCATCTCGGATTGATACCTTGCTTTCTTTAGCGCGCATCCTCACTTAATTTGGCCACCGTCTGTTCCATCTCCTCCCGGGTAACCATACTTTGTCTATGGCGTTTGGATTTACTAAAGTATTCCTTCAAGCCTACCTGTCCTCCAATCCCCCTTACACGCCCACCATGATCCGGTTTTTCGGTCCCAACGGTCGAACATCACTCCTCCGTCCGACCAAAAGATCCCTCCGCTTCTTTCTTTTTAAGATCTTCCTGTAAGATACAGATAACGAGAAGCTTAGTAATGAAACATGTTTAGTAACTAAAAAATAACAATAACGATACTTACAATTCTTTCAACAACTACACGAGTTTGTTCACTCATGTAGGCGCCGCAGCTTTTACGAATGTGCAACCACAACTCCTCGCGATGTATTGGAGATGGTGGATCATGTACCGCAGAATGATTGGATTCTCGCTTCATCATCCAATCTCTTTCGCTTGGCCGCCATCAATTCTTCTTGACCTTTTCATATCCGCCGAGAAGCCCTACGCGGGCAATCATTCTTTCTCCCTATCTCTCGCGTGCTCGTTCCCTTCTTTCGTGAATCGGATTGAAAACAACTATTAATTATGAATTCCGGTCATCTCACTAATAAATTAGAGAACTTTTGCTTGATATGAACCTCAAACACTAGTCAAATTCACTTCATCAAGTTTCAACATTTTATGTAAGGAAAATGTAGAATTGCGAAGAAATTGGAGCTATGTCTTTCTCGCTAGATAGATAGGTTAAGAAACAAAAGAGAATTATGCTTACGTAATAATACGAACTTGATCCTTTTTAAGGCATCCAAAGTGGGATCAGCAAATCCTCATTAGATAGTAACGAGAACTAACGGCAATGTCTAACCACTACCTACTATAATGAACTAAGACTATAATAATGGCTTGACTCTTATGCCATTATTATTTCCCTAATTACCTTCTTAGTATTTTACCTTTTCGTGGTTTACATATCGGACTTGCATAAACAAAGGTGAAATGTATACTTCTATTCACACACCAAACAATTTAACTAATAGGATTAGATGAATACAATAACATTCACATATCGGCACAGTTAATAAGCAAACAAAAGGGCAAAAAAACTAAATATAAACTCACCGAGCTTCGGAGTGGTCGTAGCTGAACAAATTGTTGCCAAGTTTGTTCATCAATAAATGTGTACTTGTCCCAAGATTTTGGTCGCTGAACCTCGGCAAAAATATACTTGTTAGCGAGAGAGGTCTTAAACTTCCTCCACGGATCAGCACAATAAGACAATGTCTTGTCTTTCAACTTCTCAGAGTCAAGGACAGTGTATGTAAGCCAGATAGTGTCCCAAATAGGTTGCTTTACTTTGCCGAAGTCCACATTTTTCCACTCATCAGTCAAGATGCTAACCTTGCTGCGTGCAAGACAGTTTCGACAAAACTAGTATATTTGCTTTTATTAGGACCGAAAGGTCGTAACTTTTCATCAAATGAATCTCGCTTTGACCCGGAAGTCCGACTTAAGGTTACATCCATCATTCTTGTGCCTCTTCTACCACGGCGTGCTGGGCGGTTATGAGGCACATTGTCAGATGAAGAGGGTTCGTTCTAACTCACTAGTAACTGGCATTCCCGGAACACGAACGGAATCGTTTTCACCGTTCATTTTCGAGACAGGAAGAGAGGAATGCCTGAGAAAATGAGAGCGTAACAGAGGCTAATGGTACGTGGGCGAGGAAGAGAGGTAATGCAACAGGAAGAGTGGTTTCACAACAAGAAGAGGGGTGTCAGAGTTCAGAGGGACAACGTAAGTCGTAAGGTAACGTTTCGCGTGGGCGAGGAAGAGAGATAATGCACAAGGAAGAGTAGTTTCACAACAAGAAGAGGGGTTTCAGAGTTCAGAGGGACAACGTAAGTCGTAAGGAACGTTTCGCGAGAAGAAGAATATATTTGGCACTTTATTTTTAAGACCAGATGAACTAAAAAGACGTTCTTAAATGTTAAGTTTTAAGACCGTCGTTTATTAAACTTCGAACTTAAAAGTAATAAACTATTTAGTACCGCTCACAATTTATGTCCGGTCTAAAAAGTATAATATTTAAGACTGCCTGTTATATATATCCGGTCTTAAACGTTTATTTAATTTTTTCCTCATTATTTTGGACCGTGAGAAAATATAAGTCGGCACATTGTTCGAGATTTCTCTATAAAGAAATTTGAACTTTCAGTTTTTTTCAATAACATTTTTAAGACCGTTTGTTTTGTTAAGCGGTCTAAATAATATATTTAAGACTCATTGATAAAGGATGCGGTCCAAGAAGTTCTTTATATTTACAAAACGCCACCGGTCATACTATTAAGACCGATGCTCATTAGGATGCGGTCCAAGAAGTTCTTTATATTTACAAAACTGCCACCGGACATACTATTAAGACCGGTGCATCATTACTCCTGCCTAAATGAGGCGGTCTTAAAGCCCTTTTTTTCACTAGTGCCCATTCTAATTTATGTTCCATCTTATGGGATAAATTGAAAATTTTGGCTAATTGCATTACTATGCCCTGGGTTGTTTGGGGGGACTTCAACGATATCCTCTCCTTATCCGAACGATCTGGTGGAGTGTGACGATACACTTCTCGCATTGGCTGGTTTCAGGACAAGGTTCGATTGTGCGGCCTTAATGATCTTGGTGCGTTAGGACTCAGATTCACCTGGAAAAGGCCACAACTAGTTGGATGTCAGAGGCTTTTTGAATGTCTGGATAGAGCCCTAGTCAATAATGATTTCCTTTCATCTTTGCCGAATGGCGATGTTAAGGTTTTGCCTTGCACTTAATTCTCATATCATAACCCGATCTTTGCGAAATTGCGCCCCTAAATTAATGATCGAAAATGAGACCCTCGATTTGAGGCCATGTGGATGGAGCACAAAAAATTTAAAGGCTTCCTGTCTAATCAATGGAAAACTGATGATGAACTAGATTAAAATTTAAATTCTTTCCAAAACCAAGTAATGGAGTGGAATAGGGATACATTCAGCTATGTTGAGTATAGGAAAAAAATTATTCTTGCAAGACTTAATGGTGTGCAGGTCCCTAAAGATATCCTTTTTCCCGATATCTTCACGAGACTTGAGGAGCATTACACTTGAAACTAGAAGAATCATTAAACCTTGAAGAAATGAAATGGCATCAGAAGTATGACCTAGTCTATGATGCCAAATATCAAAGGTAACAGCAGACACTTTAGAAGAGTTTGAAGCCTCCGGAAGAGGAACAGAGGCTACGATAGAAGAGGTTGAATCAGCCATATCAATAGGATTGTTTTGATACCATGAGAAGTTTTGCAGATATATAGATCAATACAAAATGCGAGCTGATCGAACACACGAAGCGAGAGAAAATGCAAGTGAAGAGAGGAAGAGAAGAATAAAGTGAAATATTGAAACTCGAGAAAAGAAAGTCTTATTCAACTTTTCTCTTACATGTGGGTCCTCTATATAAAGAAAAGGAATACAGCTCATCGTAACTCTAACGAATAAAAATAATATAATAAGCGATTAACAATACAACAAATAATAATAAATTAATACAGCAAAATTCTTATTCTACCCTTTCTCATCCGACATGATCAACAATTAAAACATTCAAGGAGCTCTTCTGAGACTAAAGTACAACCCCCTTTCTTCAAAGCATCAAAACCATAGAAGCAACTAAAACCTAAGAATTTAAGCGGTTTACAAGCAGCTTTAAAAGAGATTTTAGCCTCCAACAGATAAATGAAATCAGGATAATGGGAACTTATAGACTACTTGCACTGTTGTACTACTGTGGCCTTTTTGAAGCCTCGAGTGTTCCAACTAAGCACTCTCATGGCTCCCAAGGAAGCATTACATGGGCCGCTTTGACAGAGAGAGTTGCAAAAGAAAGTTGACCGTGAACAAATGAAAGAGTGAGAGTTTCCAGCAGATTCTGAACCAAGTTAGAAGGTGACAACACACCTTCTTAAAATAAGGAAAACGATCAATGAGAAAATGTCATTCAAGAAAGGAATCAAAAGTGTTACAAGGCTGTTTCCTAGTATCTTGAGGTTTGACAACTGATTCTTGATCTCTTTCCCAAACCAATTCTAATCCCAGTCCTTTGAGCAGTGGAAACAAGAGTCCATAGAAGTCATCATATTTGGTACTACCTAACTTAGTACCCACAACAAAAACACGAACTTGAGGCTTAAGATTAGAAGAAAATTTGCAATTCCTAGCCACATGACCAATACCTAGACAACAAGGACACATCCTTCCTACTTGCTCCAAAACAAGGGATACCTCCAATATATTATCATCCAACAGTTGAAAGTGAGTAGAATTAATAGAGTTGAGACCCAATTCTGATATACATATTTGAATGCAAAGACCATAACTTTTTAAATGACTATCCTCATCATAGCAAATGAATTTACCCATTAGCTCTCCAAAATAACATGTTGTCCCCATATTATAGAATTTTAAAGGCAGACCATGAATTTGGATCCAAACTATGCGATGCTATACGCTTTGGATCCAAATTGTGTCTACCTAAATGGCCCTCGGTGAATGCAGATCTATCACTCTTAGATGAGGGAGGCATATTGTTAATCAATAGCAGAAGCTCAAGGTGGTAGCTGATAACCGAACACACCAGAGAGCATGAGATTACTACAACTTCACAACCAGAGACGAATTAATCCCTAATTTTAACAAACTAAAAATTCACTAGATGTCCCTAGTGAGAATCTGCTAGCAAAATGAGATTAATATAACTCTAGATGGAACTAGATAGAATCATATCATAGTGCCGAGCAAAATCTCCTCCAGAGTTTACGTTTCACAAGCCAAAAAGAATCAAAATGCCCCTATACAGTAATGATGATAGGTGAAATTAGAGAAACAAACGTTCTTTCACAACAAACCCAAACCAATACGAGCTTGAATCAGCCTTGCAATCAAAATGAGACATAAGTTTTGTGAGATGTACCGATAACATTTACTGTTAGAGGGACTTAGCTCTCCCTTTTTGATTCCTTAGAGCAAGAAACAAAAACTTAGTAGGATGAAGCCATAAAGATGGAGAAAAACCATAAAGAGAGAGAGAAAGAGAGTAATAAGAAGTTGGCCTTCTTGATCTCAGAGGTAGATGAACGGAGGCTAGGTGGATGGCATTATCAACAAAGACGATATCCTTCGCATGCAAAATCGATCACTATCGCTCAAGGAGGAAGCACCACCAAAGAAGCCGCAAACTTGAGTACATACTTGATTATAACGATTGAGGGAATGAAACTAGAGATAGCCCCTTTAAAATCAAGAAGAGACTCAAAATCGGAAGAGCTTCTTGAGAAGTAGTCTGGTGAGCATGTAACACCCATCCCAGATCCCATGACGTACACAGAAGCGTTATTACTAGTTCATTTAGGGGATAATTCAAATAACCATATTCTTACAAATATTCTTAACATGGAAATAATTTACAATTCAAAAGTACATATCTAGTGAAGTAAATTCTTTTTATGTTTTGATCTACTCATCCGCAATCACCTTCTCCATCTTTGAGCTTCTTGCCCATGCTGTAAATTTAGCTATCCGAAAAAGGCAGGGATTCAAACAAATCTCAATAGTAACAATTAATCATTTTATGAATGCATATACTAAATATCATCAAACACATTCAACATTCAGAAATAAACATGATATACAACATCGACTACAATCATAGGACCTACCGGTCATTCCCACAGCGTTGGGTATTCAACTGGGCCTCTGCCCTTCTCATCTAAATTTTTAATATGGTTTGTGACCCAAGGACCCACTGGTTCACTAGGCTCTATTGCCTGTCTCATGTTCACAACATGGATACATAATGGTTCACACTTGCATATAAAGGCATACATAGTATGTAAGAGAAAAATTACTACCTTGAAGCATTTCCAACTCTTGATCCTATTCTCAATCCCTTAGGTGTCACGGGCATATATTGTTAGTTCTCTATGGGTTTTGATGATTACTAACAATTGTAAACAAGATGTGAAGTTTTCCTTTCAAAAGTTGAAAAACTCACTGTCAGAGCAAAACTCGATGTTTGCACAGAAACCTCGAGGTTTGGCCTTACGAAGAAGAATTCAAGGTTTCTGAACTGAGCAAAACTCGAGGTTTTCATAGAAAACTCGAGGTTTCATCACACAGAGACTTCTTAGCCATTTTCGGAAAATGCAAAAATCGAGGTTTCCGGTAAAACCTCGAGGTTTGGCCTTACTGAGAGAGTCTCCTAAGTTTTGAACATTTGAAAACCTCCAGTTTTTGTCTCAAACCTCCGGTTTCGGTTTTTAACATGAAAATTCCGGGTTTCACGAGGTTTTGTGAAACCTCGAGGTTTGGTAAGAAACCTCAAGGTTTTGCCTTGCCGAAGAAAACTCATGTTTTAGCCGAGTTTTTCAAAACCTCCGGCTTTGTGAGAAACCTCCAAGTTTGAGTCCAATTCAGTTTTTCTCAAAGTTCCCACAATTAAGAGAAAACTCAAGGTTTCGGGACAAACCTCGAGGGTTGTCTAGGCGAGAGCATCCGTGCTTTCCCAGTTTCCAAAACCTCCAGTTTTACTTTAAAACCTCCAGGTTTCTGTTTTGGCGTAAAAACTCAAAGTTTTTACATTTGAGTAAAAACTCGAGGTTTGGTGAGAAACCTCGAGCTTTTGGCAACCAGAGAGCACACATCTTTTCTCTGATTTGAAACCCTCCAGTTTCCAAGAAAACATCCAGGTTTTGGCTTGGTATGATTTCTCAAAGTTTTCATATTTGAATGAAAACTCGAGGTTTCTGGTAAAACCTCGAGGTTTGGCCAACCCGAGAGCTATGAAGTTTTTAATGTTTTGAAAACCTCCGGTTTTGGATGAAAACCTCCAGTTTTGATGTTTTGGACTTAAATCGACTTTGCATGCTACAGTCCAAAACTCGAGGTTTTCATCGCTGATTCAGAATTTCAAATTCTACAAATTTGTAAATCCTTCTTGTTTGATCTTAATACTTCCTATGATTATTCTCTAATGTTCCTAGATATATTTAACCACTTTGCTAGTGAGTTTCAGATGGATTAGAGAATGTTTATTGAAGGTTTAAAGCAAAAGCAAAAAGTGATGTCAGCACATTAAATGCAAAACCCAAAAAGTTGCATACTTTGGGTAATCCGTCTGCACACGCTTACAAAGAGTTAAAGAATGATTTCCACATCCGAGCTGCTACTCCAACAGATTTATTTTCAAGAAGTCAACTCGAACTTCTCGCTAACTGGATTAAGTGGAGATTAGAGAGAGAAGAAGACCAAAGCTTAACTGAGAACCTTGTCTAATGAAGGCAACGGTTAAATTGAAGATTACAACGGTCATTTAATGCTCTCTTAGTATAAATAGAGCAGCATTCAAGTCTTCTCAACTAACACATCTATTTGAAAACGAATTGCATTCAAGTCTTATACTTATACTTTCGTTTTCACTTGTATTGTATCTTTTGATACAAAAAGCTTCGGTGTTTATCTTTATCCACTCTTAGAGAGTTTTTATCGTAAATCATTTATTGTAAAGAATCACAAGTCGGGGGACTTGGTGATTGGGTTCATTGATTGCAACTTGTAAGGGGGAGTAAGTTCTAGTGAGAGAATTACTCTTGAGTACGAGTGTGTAAATCAATTGAGATAGTGGAAATCCCAGTGCGGGAATTTGGACGTAGGTCAAGGAGTTAGAGCGAACCAAGTATAAATTCTTTGTGTCTTTCTCTTCTTCTCTTGACTCTCTGTTCACCTGTTTTACTATCGAAAAACAGAGCCATTCGAAAAAAGTTTTTGAAATCCCCAATTCACCCCTATTGGTGATTTAGCTCCACTTTCATATATCAAATCCTATAAATTAATATCACAAATGGACGAATTATTACTTATCCAAGTTCTTCAATATCTTAAGAGACTAGGGGTTATCTTTAGTGTTAATGTACTAAGCTCAATGTATAGCTAATGGGCCTACACTAACTCTAAATGCTTATCTTAACCTTTAGAAGTTAAATTTATTACCAATTGCCTTTTTTATTTTCACATATCAAGTCTACGCTATCAGAATTTTCACCTAACTTTGAAAATTTACATATTTATGTACAGATATCCAATTGTAGTGATTCCAAAGGCTATGTGACCTTTATTAAGTATGATTTTATGGAAAAATGCTTCCCATTGCCACTTGTACTCACACAAATCCATTATTCCCATTAGGGTGGAATAGAATGTCATTATATTTTCTAAATAGCCCACAAGTACTAGGGGATTTAATGCATTCTAGTTTCATCAATTCGAAATAAATTCATGCATGAGCCTTTGCTCATAGTTAGACTTTAATGACATGGATTTATAAGGGAAAATTCATATCAGGGCCCTTTTAACAGAAAAAAATTCAAAAAAGGCCCAAAGATTTTGAAAATCCTAGAAAAGGCCCCAAGGCCTTTTTTGGTATAGTTTCATTAAAACGTTAGTTGTTAACGGGGCTGATATAGTTGTTAACAAGTACTGATATAGTTGTTAACGGGGCTGATATAGTTGTTAACAAGTACTGATATAGTTGTTAATGGGCTGATATAGTTGTTAAGATATAGTTGTTAATGACCGATCCGTTAATAACTATATCATCCCCGTTAATAACTAAAGTTTTAATGAAATTATACCAGAAAAGACCTTCGGGCCTTTTCGGGATTTTCAGAATGTTTGGGCCTTTTTAGGATTTTTTTTGTTAAAAGGCCCCCATATGGATTTTCCGATTTATAATTGTATGATTTCATTGGTAAACATATGATTTTATATGATGGTTGCTTTCCTATTATGGTAATTTTGTAAGCATGATTAAATTTTATTTTGACTTTGCCTCATTATTGTTATCTGTTCAATTGTTTCATTTGATATAATTTATTAGAGACAATTGTTGAGCCTATAAGGAGATAAATATAACTCCTTCCATTAAGATAAAATTGACATCGAGAAAGTAGTTCTAGTACTTATGATATTAGTATGAGAAATGAGACAGTATTGTTGCCTGAATAAAGTAATCTCAATTAGGAGCTAGTATCATGGGAAGTTGGGAACATAAAGAATAAAACAAAGTTAATGGTTGTTTATAGGCTAAATAACAAATTTAGAAATTCTCATAAATGTTATTGCATTGTTTTGTTGACTATAAAGCAATTCTCTATGAGTATGATGTCTCCTTCATAGATATCTCATGAGCCATTACTCTTTTCATGAATATATGCATGGATATTAGGTAATCATTAAAAATGTGTATATATAAGTTTTGCTCATATTTGTAAATGGGATTCTAAATTAGGGCTATCAAGCTATCAACTTTAAAGCAAGTAATGGACGTATAAAGTTTAACGTGTCTATAATTATAGACTTGATTGGAGGTAGTAATGGATATACACTTGCTATCGGTTATGTTCTAATAGATGAAATACTTCATCCTACTTATAGTTGGCTCTTCATAATACTTGAATATTATTTGCTTTATAATTAAGTAGTGTCATTTGACACTTTTAGAGTATATAAAACAGAAGTAGGTAATTTAATTTGATAAACAGATTAATATAGTAAAGTCAATTAGAAGATATGGATTATATAATGGGTATATGATTGGGGACAGTAACTTAGCCTATAGGTTTTCCTCTTAAGGAATGCACTCAAGACAACAATATATCTTTAGATGAGACTCTAAAAAATATATGTTTAGACTCTTTTAAAATATGAAAATTGGAAGCTCAATTTATATATAATTGTCTTATAAATGAAAGAGTGTGGAAGAAAAACATTCTGAGAGACTGACTGCACATATTTTGGTGAAAATACAGAGTGATCTTGTGAATTCTAATGAGCTGTCTATTTCATTTTAAGAATTGTGTAGTAATTTTGAAATCCCAAATCATTAAGAAATAACATAATTAATGGGAGTGATCAAACTCATTCAGGATGATCACACATAACGGACTGTATCCTCTAATCATGATGGAACATGACACTCTCCTTGTTGAGATAAATGTGAAACATAAGATGTTCGAAAGTTTTCAATTGGTCAAGCTTTAAATAAGAAGTATCAACATTAAGGACTCTATCAATAATTAGGAGTATCCCGAAACAAACAAGGGATATTTCAAATTGATAGATGGTGCTCTTATTATGCAACTTCAATCTATTAATAGATTGAGTTAAGACCAATCACAATTCAAATTTGACAATTATTGGTACCAACTACATCATGTGCTTCAAGTAATCTGGCTAGAACATAAATATTGAGATTGACTCGAAATTCTAAATAAAGGCATTAATTCATTATAGATGTATGAGATTTTAAGGTAGACAAAAACATATAGATATTTATAAATTTATTAGTGTGCAACATTGAGAAATAAAAATAAACTTGTTTTTTTCAAAGTTCTCTATCAAAAAGGAATTAATATATTGAGGTATTTCCTCTTAGGTTGATATACAGATCCTTCTCATGATGTTTAATGTCTACTTTGAATTGGAATATTATTGGCATCTTTCCATTACAGACACAAGGAGAGGTGTGTATGAATTAGAAGAAAGGGTCAAATAAATTTTGAGGAGAATTTAGTTAGCAAAACTAAGAAACCTTCCTCACAAGTATCTCTCACATTAGTGATAAATAAAGTGTTTATGATGTAATCACATAATAATAAGGTTGAAAGTATCATAGTCTCGTCTATATCACTAGATTAATGGGAGTTGAGTCATTAATATTGAACAAAGGGATGGTTCATTTATTGTTTGTGAATTTTTTACTCAAGGCGTTACACATAACACAATCACCATTATTCATATTTGTGATATGACCAGGTTTAAGTGTGGTATTCTTTTAGAATACATAAAGAGATGATTCTCAGAATACTTGAGAATATCATAAGTAACCTATGATTACAATCATTTGAAAATTCATGGATAAATGGTGGTTGTTGTACTTGTATGTAATATCTATTATGAGAATATGATTTGATTGTTTATATGTCTCTAATATCATTGTATTCCGATCCTTCCAATTTAATTTCTTAGGCGTAGGCTTGCTTGGATGTACACTCAAGCAGGCTATGTCCATGCAAGGAAAATTTAGGAGGATTATGAAGCATACTCTTACTTGAATAATAATTGAAAAGCTGCAAGTCATGAAGTACAATATAAAATGTACATTCAGTCTCATGTTCTACAAATAGGAGAATGATTAACTCTGTTTAGTTTAGTGTGATGTGTTAACTATAGAATAGTTAACATTGTGATGCATCTTTACTTTTACCGAACAAATTGCATTATAGAGAAGTACAAAATTGCTAAGTAGTCACTGATTACTTAGTTCCACCATGAATTACTTAATCTAGTCATTCAAGCAAGTTATGAGATTAAATTGAGCATGTTTGGATTGGCTCATGAGAGTGTTGGCCAAAAAACACTGACAGTGTTGGAGAAGTTTAGTGAAAAAAAAGTCCAGTAATTATAACCGTTTGGGTTAGCATTTTGGTTATTGGACTTATGAAAAAAAAAAAAAACCCGATAAACCTAAAACTTGCTTTCAGATTTTTTCGAAGCGTTGTGGGCACAAAGCTCAGCGAATTATCTTGTCTCCATCAGCTTCTGCACAACATTTTCGATAAATCCCTTTCTTACCCCTTTGCAGAGTTCAACGTCCTCTTCTCAAAATTCAATTCAACATATGATACTCCGTCCGGTCCTAATTATAAGACAATATTTGAGAGTTGGTTTTGGTCCTAATTATAGGGCAACATTTTAATTTTTGTCAATTTCTTCCTAAAATGCCCCTATTTATTCTTTTAAGTATATTTAGTTTTTGGTGTCTATATGTATATGGATGTATAAACTCTTCTAATCAATAAAACTTTTAAATTGTTGAGTATATATATATACACACAAACATATATATATATATATATATATATGGTTGTGTGTGTGTGTAACTGTCAATATGTGTGTGTGTGTACATATGTATATGTGTGTGTGGGGTGTGTTTATATGTGTGTATGTGTATATGCATATGTGTGTAGATATATATACATAAAAACATATATATATATATGTGTGTGTGTGTGTGTGTGTGTGTGTGTGTGTGTTTATATATGTGTGTAGATACACACACACACACACAAACATATATGTGTGTGTGTGTGTTTATATATGTGTGTAGATACACACACACACACACAAACATATATGTGTGTGTGTTTATATGTGTGTAGATACACACACACACACACACACACACACATATATGTGTGTGTGTGTGGATATGTGTGTAGATATATATATAGGGATAAGGGTCTTAAATGCCATGGAAGTTTTCACTTAGGAGCACTGGTAAGACGGAAGTTTTTTTTGGACAAAAAATGCTACGGAAGTTTTCTCTGAGGAGCAATTTTGCTCCGGAAGTTTTCACTAAGGAGCAATTTTGCCCTTCTGTCCCCAAATATTAAATTTGACTATTAAATCAGTCAAAGACCACACATGTTATGGCTTGAAAAGGTCAAACTTGGAGCCGAGAGAAGGAGATCCTTGAGATGTTGAACTTAAGGAGGCCGAATTTGTGAAGCCGAACCGGTCAAAGGGATCGAAAGGTCGATTGTCACAAAACCCAAAGGAAGCATCACTTATGATCTAAGCAAATGATCGATCTATACAAACGTAAATATTATCACTATTGATTTGTTTTTCGAACCAATTTTTGGAACAATTCATTTCTTGTTTTGCGTTTCATTTACGTTTTGTGACAGACCTTTCAGTCCCTTTGACCAATTCGGCTTCACAAATTCTCGCCACCTTGATTTCAACATCGAAGGATCTCCTTCTCGACTCCAAGTTCGACCTTTTTAAGGCATGACATGTGTGGTCTTTAACTGATTTAATAGTCCAATTTAATATTTGGGGACAGAAGGGAAAAATTGGTACATTTTGAAAACTCCCGTGGCAAAATTGCTCCTCAGCGAAAACTTCCGTGGCAAAATTGCTCATCAGCAAAAACTTCTGTGGCAAAAATGATACTTCCGGGGCAAAATTGCTACGTCTTGTGAACTTCCGTGGTATTTTTGGTCCCAAAAAAACTTCCGTCTTATAAATGCTCCTGATCGAAAACTTCCATGGCATTTAAGACCTTTATCCCTATATATATATATATATATATATATATTCACAAACATATATATAGGGGTGTGTGTGTGTTTATATGTTTAAATACACACACACACAAACATATATGTGTGCGTGCGCACATACACACACACATATATGTATTTATAACTATACCATTACTTCAATTAAAAAGCGCGTAGAAAGGAAAATTCTATGTGGGAGAAGTATGTGATAGGGGTTGTTGATTCACTTTTACTTTTGTCATTTTAAATTCATATAAAGACATTTAGGAAAATTAGTAAAATTAACTAATTTAACTCATTTCCTTAATCTCTCTAAAAGTGGTTAAATATGTCTTATAATTAGGACCGGAGGGAGTATTATTTATAAAAAAACATTTGTATAATCAGATCCCATAGCACTTGCTGAAATGCACCATATGATATTATTTAAATAAAACACTTATATAATGACCCTATAGCATTTATAAATTATTTAGTATCAATTTGTAAAAAAATAATTGTATACATTTAAATTTATATATAATTTTATCCATTAAATATATTTAATTAAATATTTTATTGTTTATTAATTTTTTAATAATTATTTAACTTTTTTCAAATTTAAATTTAAATTTTTATCTTCAATTATTGCAATATATACAACTAATATGTATATATTGTATTCAATAAGATTCATGTCATTTTTCATCTCAACTAACTTTTTAAACACTCTTCAATTTGAAAAAAAAAAAAAAAAAAAAATACTTCTACTACCGTCAATTCAAACACAAATCACATTTATAACTTGATTTTTTCTTATCGGACTTTTGTAAAAGTCGATAAAAAAAAAAAGCCACCGCTCCCATGCCTAATCCAAACAGTCCAATGTCGGTGAAAGAATTTCATCATGTGGTTTTAAATTAACTTAAAACCATTAATGGTGTTATATGACCATAAAGTCAATAGGTCATAAACACATAGCATAGATCCTTAAATGAATTGCATGTATTTAGAGAGATTAAAAGATCAAATCCATTATTTGTGAGATGGCTCACATTAAGTAATATAGATGAGGTATTATCAAATGATGTAATTCAAGTTAGAGTTTGTTATATCAGATTAGTACCTAGTTATCGAAATTGACAAACATTTAAGTAGGAACCAAATAAACATTTAAGTTTTCTTCATTAAATTTTAACCTATTAAGTAAGAGTGCTGCTATATAACACATGGAAGGTAATACTTGACATAGGAGGACTTATGGCCATGATTCTAGTAGCATAACCTTAATTGATCTGGATAGGGCAACTGACTTATAGCAATTTACAGGTCAAGTGAGAGAATGTGAAATATTTTATTAAATATTATAATTATTATTAGTTATTAATTAGGTAAATAATAAAATATCCCGAGTGTGATCTGTAAGTCAGATCTAGACTCAAATCAGGATTATGATAAATTTTCAATTGCCATTTAAGTGACATCTTTGATGATGAGTGTTCTGGTGTAGAACACAGATGTCCAGCCAAGGGCTGGTAAATTGATCTTGGATGTATCGGCAGACCTGGGTATCTATGAAGGAGATAACCAGGAGAGCGTGGGATCACCGTACACGACAAAGGGGTGCTGTGTGTGCACAGTGAGACTGTAGGTAAATAGTCTAGGTTTAGGGTGTGTGTACCTTGTTACCTGCCTTCTATATTTATAGAGGCGCCCGGGTGCAATATCGGGGCACGCCATTAATGGGGGCCATTAATGGGGCGGATATTGGACGATATCCCATTAATGTGACGTGTCATTAATGGGGCGGATATCCGAGATACTTCCTAAATGAGACGGGTATCTCGGTGGATTGATATGATTGGGATGAATCCCGCCTAGCCGGGATTTGCTCGGCTCTCCCGCCATGATTGGCGACACGCCTTCCGCTGGGCCTTGCTATGGACTTGGAGGCTTTTGGGCCGGTCCGTAACGGTTGCCCTCTGACTTGGCCGTTCATGTTGTTGGACGGCCGAGGTGTGTGATACTCCGGTCCCGTGTGACCGGGCCTATGCTTTGTCCAGCCCGGCTCCTTATGCCGCGGCTTACCCTCGTGATGTTCCCCGGATGGTGCCTTGGGCCGTCCCTGCCGGGGGCACATTAGGCGGCCTCGGATTGTAAGTCCCCGTTCGCGGGTAAACCGTTTGGTCTTCTTTCCGTAGGCGCCATCATTGTGTCTTTCACACTGGCGTGTCCCGATTGGAAAGGGTCGTGCATACGTCGCGCCGTTCCGTGTGCCGATTAGCGTGCGCATTTAATGCTCCTTCATCATGTCGTGCATTTCCCATCGTGTCCATGTTTAAAGACCGAAATGCCCCTGCGTTCCTCTCCTTCTTCGTAGCTTTTGTTTTATATTTGCGTTTTTCACTATTTCACGCATACAATCTTGTAGTGAACTTGCTCCGCGTTTCTTTCCCGTGAGAACTCCATTGTCCTACAATTTGGTCGTTCAAGTCATCCTCTTCGTTACATTTCACTCGTTCAAGTCATCTTCTTTGTTTCTACTCAGGTATTTTCCGTCCTTGCTTTTACTCTTTTAAAGCATACTTTGTCTTGTTTAGATAATCTCCGGTTTTTCCTCGCTTTTCCCATTCTCCCGGCCTTCTCGAGCTTTCTTTTAAGATTAGTTTTCGTGTTCTCGCTCTACATGCTCCTTCCCTTTGACGTGAAGTCCGTAGTCCTTAGGTTCTAGTTCCTCTTTTGATGGATAGACATAGACCTTTCCTTAGAGTCGAACAACGCTCACCCCCGAGGAAGAGGAGTTTCTTCGCGCTCGCTACCCGAGAGCTTCTTCGGGTTCTTGGGACCGAGCTCCCGGAGACAGAGAGATTAGCACCCCTTCGTCGAGGTGGGAATGGTTCTTCTGGACGAATTGGGCCTCAACCCATATCTGCTAGAGCTTTGTCACCTTCCATGATTCGAATTCCGTAAGCAAACACCGTCCCTACCTTTTCACCTTTCCGGCCGGGGTAGGTTCTTTTAGCGGTTCTAGTGCTCCGCTTTGATGGCCCAACCAATCGCTTCGTGAGGGTTCATCCCCGCTAGTTTGGACCCTTATCCTAGTGATTATCTCGGCCCCGCTGGGGACCGGCTTGGCCGAGAGTTCATTTCACATTGCGCGTGGCGAGGATTTCGAGCTACCTCGATTATTGGATCTTGTCGGCACGGCGTCCTTGGGTCCCCTTCCCGCGTGCCCTTTCGTCCGAGTCCGCCGTCTTTTTTGCCTTCTAATCCCGTTTTTCCAGGTATTTCCAACTCGCTTAATTTCTTTTTATGTTGCATATAGGTTAATGGCTCCGAAACCTTTGCCTTCAAAGAAAAGGGCCGAGGCCGAGACATCGGATTCTTCTAGTCCACCCGAGGCCCGTGTCGTAGGTATCCTGGGTGTCCCACGAGGTCTTGAAGACCCGGTCCATTATGTCGACGAGGATATTGCCCTGTTAGACCTACCCACCATGGAGAGTGCGTCCTACGTCTGTAAGCCGACGAGCTTGCGTTTGTGTTGAACGAGAAGTAGGCGGTCCCAATTTCTTTCATTTTTATCGGGATTACCTTACACGGGTTGGTGTCCGGTTTCCTTTCACCCGTTTTTAGATGCTTGCCACGATGCACCGAGACTCGCCCCGTCTCAACTTCATCCGAACGGGGTGGGCTTACCCGGGTAGCCTTCGAACAATTGTGGTCGTTCCTACCCGGTTCCAATCCCTTGTTCGACCAATCTCTTCTTCTATTATTTCGGCCCTACTTTACCCCGGCACACCTAAGGAAGGTGATAAGTTAAAAGGGCTAGTGTCTCTCCGCGTTAATCCCGACCTAAGCTTATGAAGCCTTTCTCGGAATCTTTTAAGCGGTTTAAGAGTGCGTTTTTAAGGTTGTCGCCGTGCATCGTAGCCCGGCTTGGTTCCCGGGGGTCGAGGCCGCCGATGTAGGTGGTGCTTCCCTTTATATCTTGGGTGGAGAATCATAAGCCACCCCTCGTCCTTCCGAGATCTCTCAAGAGGACCTCCTACCCGAGATGGTTCCTCATGTCCCAAGATTAGACGCCTTCGTGGAGCATTATGGCATCCCGAGTGCGGCCTTTTTTCATATCCGGAGGGATCTAGGCCAATTCCTTCGAATTGTAGAGTCCCCTGCTTTGCCATGCTCTTTATTCCTTTAGTTATGTTTTGTATATTGGTCGCCTATTTTGTGCTTAGTGCTGATTTCGTTTTACCGTCTTTTCGGCCCAAGACATGAAGGCCCCGCTCGGCTACTTGAAGAAGGTGAATCCGGCCGCGGTTTCTTCGAGAGCGGTCGGTCTCGGGCTGCCCCTACCAAGGCTACCATGCCCGAGGTGATGCCCTGTTGTGGCCAAGAAGGCCAAGGCGTCCGTGTCAAGACTTCGCCCCATCCGTGCCCTCCGGATCCCCTCAAAGGGCGTTCGAAACTTCCAAAGGGAAGGGTCGTCGTTCAGAGGGTGAAGGGTCATCGGGACCGCGACCGTTCCTTCGCTCGGTTCCTCCAAATGCGTCTTCGATCGCTCCGCTCCTCCTCCTCCTTCAACGGTGCCCCCTTACGTCCTTCTTCCCCCGCTTCCTCGGAGTTTTGTATTTGAAAAGGGGGTGACCAAGGAGCCGGATAGCGTTCCTCCCCCCGGAATTCATGGATAACCGAGCCCTGTCCCTCCTAGTCGAGGAAGTACAAGCCCAGAAACGATACTTGTGTAAATCCACAGGTTTCCCCGCAGCCTATGTGATTGTAAGGAAAAGTACATTCGGGCCGATACGGAGAACGTGACGACTAAAAGCGGCTCGGGCCGAGTTGAGGCCAACCGGAAGGCACCGGGCCGAGGCGGCCTCCGTAAAAAGGCTTTAGCCGATGCCGAGGCCAAGCCGTCTTATGGAGGAGGAGCGGGATCTTTGCCCCTGCCGGAACGGGGATGCGCCGAGGCATTCGTCAAGCCGGAGTCGATATGCAACAGCGCGAAAGGGCGGAGAAGTCGGCCTACGAGTGTGTCCGGCCCAAAAAGCGCTGAGCGAGAGTATGGACGTGGTGAAGGCCCTTCACAAACGGCGTGATACGTTGTTTGATAAGGTTAAGGCCGTCGATGAGGCTCGTCGTATCGCTTGTACGGAGCGCTTGAGTCCGACGAGCAGTTGGTGACCGCGCCGATCGCTTTGAGAATGACGGAGCAGATCCGCTTTTTGAACCCGAAGACGGAGCTTAACTTGGAGGGCTACGACTTTCGTGCCTTCGTGGAAGATGGAGTGTTAGTTTCGTATCAACCTCCTTCTCGCCCCGTCCCGGATCGGGGGGAGAGTCGGATGCGGGAGAGAGTGTGGCGACGAAGGATGCTCCCGAGGCCGGTCCTTCTAGTTGAATTTACTTTTCTTTGTTTGGGCGTTCGTGCCTTTGTATTTTGTTGATTCCGCTTTTGTGCCGTAACTTTGTATGACTTGTAGAGGAATTTATTTATTCGCCCTTCCGCCAATTTCTTAAATTCCATTGTTTGAAATTGCTGACTCGCATTAAATACAAGTCGCGTACTCGACCAACACCGCGCGTGAGATCGGGTGGTTGTACGCCTTACCCTGGGCGCTGACTTAACTGAATCAAGATCGCTTCATCCCTGCGCTTAAACGGGCCTGGAAGATGATA
>JAFJYI010000528.1:0-83257 GCA_019022655.1 Acacia acuminata
CCCTCAACCCGTAACCCCAAGAACACTACCCGGACCACCCCAAAGCAACACTACCCCGGACCTCACCACCCCAGCAACACTACCTCGGACCTCACCACCCCAGCAACACTACCCCGGACCTTAGCACCCTATCCCAGATCCTAACACCCCATCCCAGCACCCCAACCCGGAACCCCTCAACCCAGAACCCCCTCAACCTGGTGAAATAATTGCAAGGAAAATAATGATAATAATAATAAATTATTATTATTATTACTACTACTCCTATTAGTAGGAAAGAGAATAAATAATAATAAATAACATTATTATTTATTAAAAAATGGGTATTATTACTAAGTCGCATAGTAGGGTATATTGCGACGCCTGAAGTGACTAATGACAATGCTAAACGTTTATAGGCATACTTTGACACCTCTTCTGATCCTGGCATCTTCGGACAAAGTTAAGGATTCAAGTTTGAGGTGGGTAACTGTTATTTTATTAGCTTGTATGTATGTAGTCATGTATGACTAATCATGTTGCTAGATAATTTGCATGTGTGTATCCTAGTTATGGATTGAGGCTTCGTGTCTCATAGGGCTGCGTGTCCTAAAGGGCTGCGGTCCTTGGCTGTTAACTGCGGTTACGGTGTGACTTATTTATTGTAAATTATTCTATGCTGATACATGTCTTATACTGTCTTTTAAATTTCATATTTGCATATAAGATTAACTGTTACCCCAGGGGTTCATTCATTTGGACTCCAGACCGCATGAAAGAGACAGGTAGTTGTTCGGGATCAAGAGGAAAGTTGCAGCTAAGGGATACAGCAGAAGGAATACTTTGGGAATAATATGAGTCATTGGACTGTAATTATTGTTTATCATTTGTCTATATTGGAGTTATTGTATTAAGTTTCCCAACGGGATAGATTCGATTCGCGATAAATTTATCCTCATGTTTTCAAACTAAGTTATTTTAAGAAAGTTTTTATTCCGCAATTAAGTCGTCCAAATCATTTCGATGCCTATGCGCTTAAACTCTGATAAATATAGGCGTATTAGGACGGGCGTCACAGTTATTATCGATGATTATATTGTGTCAAATATAATAAATATTAATAGTAAAAATAAATAAAAATAACTATATATAATAAAAAAATAAAATCAATACATTATAGTTACTAACAAATAACCGTTATATATGTCTTTAATATATTACAATTTCAAACCATTATTTATATACACCGAACACATATAGATAGTGCTCGCATATATGACGATTCGAAACCTATGTGTGACAATAATTGTAATAAAAAGCATTTTCTGTAGTAGCGTGTCACAAATGTCAAGTCAACTAACATTGATCATTTAATAAATATGTCAACTATGAAAGTTATGTAAAAATATAATACACATGAAGTTGTCAAAATGGTATAAAAATACATATGAAGTTTCTAATGCCCATGATTTTTTTCACCATTTTAAAAACTTCATATGTATTTGTGTATCGTTTTCTTGACTTGTATATTTGTAAAATGGTTAACATTAGTTAACTTAATAGATATGACATTGTTGCATCATTTGGAAAACTTCACACAATTTTGCACCAAAGAAAAATTTATGATGTTAAATGCCATGACTAAATGGCAACTTAACCCTTATATATATTCATGCAATTAGGAGCTCATTAATCAACATCTGCATTAGTTTCTAATTAATAGAGATTATAGGAATTAAAGGGATGAATCAAAAGATGTCGGCTAAATCACATCACCGAAACATGTGTCTCAGCTATGGCTGCTACACGAGGCAAGAACCTTTTTGTCCATCAATCACGATCGAGGTGGCAGGATTTTCCAGATTTCCTGAACAAACTTTGAAAAATCATATCTAATTCTCTAAATCTCGGATTGGGGTGATTCAAATTTCTATTCAAAGATCAGTCTACTTTAAGGGAAAAATAGTCATCAAACTAACTCATGACTGTATAATTCCCAGAAATTCAAAGAATAGGCGTTACTTAAGTCTGCACCAGGATTTTCCAGATTTCCTGAACAAACTTTGAAAAATCATATCTCTTATTCTACACGTCCGATTTAGGTGTTCTTTGACTTGTTGGAAAGTTTGAGATGTTTACTATTTACTGTAAACATTTCAAGGAAAAAATCACATGTTCAATTGGTCCGAAATGCAACATCATTTTGTTGCTCCAGAATCATACTAAAACTTTCCAGATTTTTAGCTCATCTTCCAAAAATCATAACTAGAGTTATAGATCTCATTTTTGGGTGGTCCAAAGCTCATTTTAAAGATCGTGATGTGTACTAATTACCCACAAAATTTCAGGTTCAAAAGAGGTCATTTACCCTAGTTTTTAACTTACTCAAACCGACTGTTCCAGCAGCAAGACTCAGTTTTTTAGAAATGACAACAGCTTCTCTTCTCATGTTTGCATTTCATTAAAGCTTCACTAAGCACTTTTCATTATTAAACTTGACTACAAATCTTCTAAATAAGGGCTTTAGGTTCAGTTTATGCTTCAAATAGAACCAAATATCTCATGGAATCATGCAATACCTATGTTCATTGTGTGACATACTGAAACAACAACTCCTCGATTCAGCAATCACCAAACAGAGCCACATAATACATGCTTACACTTGTCTATCCCAATTTCATAACCATTTAAGAAAATCTCCTTTACTTTCTAATGGTTTATGTAGCTATTTGGACATTACATACGTAAGAAACAAGCTAAAAATTCCTTTGTTTTCAGTTCCTTAAAATAGAGTACCCACATGCAGAAACTAGCCATAACTTCTAAGCTTCAAATGCAGAACCCATCGTGAAGGATTTGGAAAACTAGAAAGAATGAAGCTTATTGACTTACCTTGGTTAGTTTCTGCAAGTTCCAACTCCTCCCTCTTTGGTTTCTACCTTCGGTTCCTTCTACCGAGTGTTCTCGGTCTCTCTAGCTCAGTCTCGACTCTGCGTCTATTACTATGTTCTCCCTCTCTCAGCGTTTCGTGTTCTCTGTCTCTGATTGCAGCTCCCTCGCGTCTCACTCTCGGTCTCTCACTCTCTCTTACTCTTACTCTCTATCTCATGCTCTTACTGTTGGTCTCTCACTCTCTGCCTTTTCCATTTCTGTCTCGTTCTCTCTCGCTTCTCAAACTCTCAGACTTGGTTGCTGGTTTCGGAGACACAAGGAGCATTGAGTATATAATATATGAAGGGCCTGGACCGAGAGAAAAGCTTAATAGTTTGAAAAGGAAATGCACAGTGGGTATTTCGCATGGGGCTCGAGAAGTATGGTTTCATGTTGACTCTCTTTTTCTCTGTGTTTTCGTATGGGTAGAAAGCTGGAGGAAACGGCGTGATCTGATCTCCTTCTGCTGTTTCCGTAAACCACGCAGTGATTTTCTTGCGTGTTCCGTTGCTGTTACGTGTTTCACTAGTTGACTGGTTATTAAAGAAGTAGGAGTGTGTTTTACCAAAAAAAATGGAAGTAGGAGTGTATATATCTAACTGTTATATTTAGTTATCACGTTCAGTGAGGAATAAGAGAGAAAAATGATTTTTTTTTTTTTTGGTTTAATAAGAGGTAATGGGTTGCTGCAATTTTAGTGAGTTGGGGTGAGTGTTGTGGCTGGGCCAAAGATATCCAAAAAAAAAAACCAATTCAAGCCCAATAGTCTGATCTTCATTCACGGGGGAAAGTTTTTTTTTTTTTTTTGATATGAAAAGATGGCTAGAAGCCTACATAAACATTAACAAACTTACAGAAATGAGGAATTTAATCCTAAACTCTCCTGTTCAACCCAAGTTCTGAGGTAAACAGGGCAACCATCAACAATACCAGAATGCGAAATGCCCGATTTAGCCAAGGCATCCGCAATTCTGTTTACATCCCGAGAAATCACCCTAACATCAACTTGCCAATCCCATCTAAGCATATCTTTGACTTTAACAATCAAATTACTGCCAGTATTACAAAAATCATCTAATATATGCTGAATGACCTCATCCGAATCGGACTCTAAAATAACCTTCTTGATGCCAATATCCCAAGCCAATTGGAGACCTTCCGCCACTGCCCATTCTTCCGCCGACGCTGGTTGACAAATGCCAATCTTCTTGCTAAAGCCCACCATCCAATTACCCATAAAATCACAAACAACTCCTCCGCATCCCGCCAAGGAGGATCAGAATCGACCGCCCGTCAACATTTAGCTTCACCTGACCTTTGGGAGGCTTCTCCCAAGCCGATACCTGCATAGAACCTGCATGGGCTACCAAGCCCTCATAATCATCCAAAGAAACAAATCTAGACCAACAAAATGATAAAACAGAAGCAGGATTGGTGGGCTTAACAAAAGTACTATTAAAAATACAATTATTCCTCCAATCCCAGAGTTTCCAGATAGCCACCCCAAAAAATAGCTCCCAACAACCATCCCAATACTTTCCTACCGGATTTTTAAAGTTAAAAACTAACCAATCCCGAAAGTTACAAGAAAAGAAGTAAGCAACATAACATTGTTTAATTAAACTGCACCACATGCTTCTAGCATAAACACAGTCCCTCATAATATGCAATAGATCCTCCACCCCATTAACACAGTGGGAACAAGCAGGTGAAGTATGAGACTAGGAGCTCCTCCATAAATTAGTGGGGAGCTTATCAAGGAGAGCTTTCCACATAAATACCCGAATTCTCTCCACTCCTTTCCATTTCCATATATCATTAAACACTCTATCCCTTAAAGAAACAGGATTCGGCTTAATAAGAAAGTACGCACTTTTAAGGGAAAATCTCCCATCACTAGTCATCCCCCAACTAATACAATCATTGGGAGCATCCAGTCTTGGAGGCAAAACCGCAACAATACACCTCATACCATCAATATTCACGAGCTTGGAAAGCTCCTCGAAGTTCCAACAACCTCCAACCGCCCAATCTGCCACTAAAGAGGACTCCTCCTCCTCAGTCAAAGGCCTCAACACAAAATTCTTCAAGAGTAAGCCTTCCCCAATCCAGTGATCATTGAAGAAGCTAATTACACTACCATTTCTTACTTGCCATTTCATTCCTTTATCAACCACCTCCTCTTGCGCACAAATAAAGTGCCATAGCGGAGAATCCCCTTTTCTATAAGTAAATAAGGAATCCTCATCTCGTAGCATATACCTGTGAGAAAGGATCTCTGCCCATAAGCCCACAGAACCACAAAGGAGTTTCCACGCCAATTTGGCCCCACAAGCCCTATTAACCGAACAAAGTCGTCTAAAACCAAGCCCACCATATTCCTTCGGTCTGGTGATTTGTTCCCAAGCAATAGGATGGAAACCTCTAGAAGTCGCATCATGACCCCAAATAAAATTCCTTTGTAACCTTTCCACTTCCAGACAAACGTTCTTAGGGATCCTGGCCATAAGCATTGGATACAAGGGAATAGCACTGACCACGAGACTTAGCCAAGGTAATCCTTCTGACCATAGATAAACAATTAGCCTTCCAGTACTCGGCTTGGCTTTCACTCTATCAATGATAAATTGGAACTTCGTCTAGCACTCCCTGTTCCGAGTTGGGGAAAGCCCGTGTACCTTCCGATTTCGAAGAGATCTGCATTTGAGTCATAGCTTTAATTCTAAGCTTCATATGCATAGGAACTCTGGGGGAGAAGAAAATAGATGATTTAGCATTATTAACCCTCCCTCCAGACGCTCTCATAAAATCATCTACACATTTCATCATACAGGTTGTTTGGGCTTCAGATGCAACCCCAAACAATAATATATCATCCGCAAACATTAAATGAGATACCTTAGGACCATTCGTGGAAACATAAATCGGATTCCAAGAACCCTCCTCAACCGCATCACAAATCAAGTGAGATAGCTTATCCATACATAGTACAAATAACAAAGGAGATAAAGGATCTCCTTTTCTAAGACCCCTCTTGGGGTTAAAAAATTCAGTAGTAGAACCATTCCACCGAACATTGTACGAGATCGAAGATACACAATTGATGATGAGATCGACAAAAGACCTATCCAAACCCACCTCAAGAAGGACCCTCTTTAGGAAAGCCCAACTAATTCTGTCATAGGCTTTCTCGAGGTCAAATTTAATTGCCATGAGCCCATTCTTGCTTCTGTTTTTCCCCATAATGTGCAAAATCTCCTGACCCACAACTATATTGTCTTGAATACATCTCCCTTTTATAAAACTAGCCCCGAAAGGGGGATACCAACTCATTCATCACCCTCTCAACCTCAAAGCTATCACCTTAGTAATACACTTAAAGTGAACCGTACATAGGGAAATAGGTCTAAAATGAGAAACTAATTCCACATGCTCATTTTTTGGAATTAAAGAAATGAGGGTCTTATTAGCCTCCACAAGAGAGGTTTCCCCAGAGAATGCTTTTTTCACAAAGTTGCACAGCGTAGGACCCACCGTATTCCAATTAGCTTTATAAAAAATAGGAGGAAAGCCATCCACACCCGGAGCCTTATAGCTCCCCATAGAGAACAGGGCTCTCCTAATCTCTTCGTTATCCGGAATCGATGCCAAATAGTTCAAGTTCAGCGAACCAATAACAGGAAAAGCGGTATTAGTATTCAAAACAAAAGAATCTTGTGAAGGAGCGCAATAGAGAGACTTAAAATGATTAGTAACCAGAATTTTGAGGTCCTCCTCCCTATCCACCCAATCACCATTTTCATCCTTTAACATCACAACTTTATTTCTCCGCCTCCGCATTTTAGTCTTCAAATGATAATAGCGAGTATTCCTATCTCCGCTAGTAATCCATTCCCTCTAGATTTTTGAAACCATTTTATTTCTTCTAGTTTCAAAAGTCTCTCCAACTCATCCCGCAATTCCATTTCGAGATTACAAAGATAAATAGAATGCGGATAAGCCTCGGATCTCTGTATGCCATTTAGTCTTCTCAAAATACTCTGCTTCTGATTTTCAATTAATCCAAAGACTTCCCTGTTCCAAGGACCCAACAAACTCTGAAACTGGCCAAGAGAAAAATTAATGTCTTCCTCAGTAGCCCAATTATTATTGAGAAAATCCTTATAATTAGCATGCTTAATCCACATAGCTTCAAATCTAAAACAACGATCCTTATTAAAAGAAATATTGGCATTAAATCTCAGAAAAATAGGGCTATGATCAGAAAAAATTAGTTCTAGATAAAACCTGGACAGAGCTTTCAGGAAAAGCCGTGAGAAAAGCTTCATTAGCCATCCCACGATCCAAGCGTTGAAATAGCCTACGACCACCTCCCACACGTGGCCCCTTCCAAGTGAATTTGGGGCCAACCGAGCCCAAATCAATAAGATTACATCGTTGAATTCTATCAGAGAAGAGTGCCATTCTACAAATATTAGCAGCCGACCCCCCTGTTCTCTCCATAGTCGATGTTATGTCATTAAAGTCCCCAAGGATTACCCAGGGATCCACCATGAAGACGCAATGTCGCTAATCTTATTCCATAAAGTCTGTTTCAGTGAGCTATTTGGAACCGCATAAACACCGGTAATGTAAGAAGTCCGATGACCTCTATCAGTACATTGAAGATGTAAGAACTGCCTGTCCTTTCTTATTATAGTCACGTCCACCTGATTTCTCCTCCAGGCCGCCACAAGCCCCCCTGAGCGTCCCACACTTGGCACCCAAGACATACCATCAAAACCCATATTAATCAAGCATTGATAGTGCACATCTGTTTCACATTTCGTCTCAGCAAAGAAAAGAAGATCAGGGTGTTGCGGTGGAGCACTTGGTGATGCTATTCTTGGGCTAGGGATAATTGATCAACAAAGGAACATGGATTATATATACATATCCCAAATAAATATACCCCCACGTATACATATATATACATTTGGCACATGTTGAGCTTTTATCAACATTTTATCTTTTACAAATTCTTTTTTCCATAATTTTTACTTTAAAATATTATATGGAAAATAATTTTCCTAATCTTCCAAATAATTAGTTTGATTATTTGGTCAATTTCCACCGTTTAATTCTCATAATTATTTTAAACCAAAATTTCATAATTACTTTCTATATATTATTCAAACTTTAAAATTTCAAATATTAATTTTAACATTTATTCAGGCTAAATTTCTCATAATTAATTCAACCATAATATTTCTATATCCTCGAAATATTATTCCATAATCTTCCCAAATTTTCAAGGTCCCAAAATAATTTTAATAACTATCTTAAGCTTTTCCTTATAATAAGCTTAAGACTTTTGGACTCTACTTTGGAAGCCTTCTTATTTCAGTTTTATTTCCAACCTCCTGGCTCAAAAATTTGGGATGTTACATGGCGGCTCAACCACATCACCGAAGTTCGACCCTACACGTGTCTCATCAGCTATGGCTGCTAAATGAGGCAAGAACCTTTTTGTTCATCACTGCCAAAAGAATTTGTTTCCCTTTCCCTGTCTGTCCTTTGGATAGGTCGGGAGTCTATCCTATCTAGATTGTTCATATGAGATTTGGATGGTTCAAATTTATTTTTTTAACTTTTTCTTTTTTTAAAAAAATATTTTAATGGGTAGAGAATTTAAAATAAAGATAACCTCTTAACTAATATTTTTTCAAAAAATAATTTTTTCATTTAAAAATAACCTAATTCAAATAAATAAATAAATAAATCTAGATTTTCTAAATCACATCTAAACGATTCAGATAGAATAGGCTCCCCTACCTATCGTAGGCAAACAGGTTCCAAGATTCTTCCGTCACACGATCTGAGGTGGCAGATATTTCTACGGCAAAATGATAACTTTTTCTTAATTATTATCAGCCATGAGGTAGATGTGGTTGAAGTTTGAACATTATCACATAACAAAGGCAAACGTAATGGCTTTCTTCACTAGAGCCCAAATCTTCATCATCGCTTACGTCTTCTTCTTCCATCTCTATCATCATCTGGTCTCTTTTCATGTCCTATTTACACACACACATATATATATATATATATTCACTATCACACTCAATCACAATCTAAAATTCGAACCCTGCACGTATTAAGAAAGCAGAAGAGCAGAACCAGATAAGATACTCTCATATTACAGCTGAACTTGATAAGATGGAATCAAGAGTTGAAGATATTGTGATTGTAGGAGCTGGAATTGCAGGCCTTACTACCTCCTTAGGACTTCACAGGTATAGCGCCTTCTAATTCTAATCTCTCTCCTGTGAAACTGCGAATTGCTCAATAGGTTTATTTTTTAGGAAAATTCCTTTCTGGTCCTGGTCTGAAAGAATTCAGTAGTCAGAAAAGTCCTGTTAACAACTCCTTATGTGGGATTAACAAGTCATATCTGTGGGACTAACAATTCTTCGGGATTTTTCTGACATTTGAATTTCTCTTGAGATTTTTTTGACATTTTCTTGATCCCTTGAAACCTAAAAGGAATTTTCCACTTTTTTAATCTTTTCTGAGTGAAGGATTAGGTTGATTTTGTTTTTAGTTTTGCACATTTCTCCCTTAAAAAAGGGAAAAATGATTCTTAAGTTTGGTAGAAGTACACAAATCTTGACAGATTTTCTTAAAGAAAAAAAATAATAAATTCATACATTTCTTTTAGGGAAAGTTATTGAAAAATCCACCATTAGTCAGATTTATTACTCTGTCATATCTAAGGACCCATATTCTTAACCGGGTGCAAGTCATTTTCAATGGATGCAACTAAGATCTTTAGCTATGTGTAATATATTTTAAATTATCTATGTGCAAATATCTTCCATTTTATATATAACTGAAGATAAGTGATATACAACTAAATAATACTAGTTGTGCACACCCAAGATAGGTTGCGATTGGATCTTTAAATAAAGTACCACTAAACAAGGAATTTGTAATCGGTGATTATTCAACAATTTTTCCTTTCTTTTATTTTTTTAAAATTTCACACACCTCCTTTTTTTTTTTTTTTTTTTTTTACCTGAATAACAGAGCAAAAGGACAAATGTGTGATTCGAAATTTATTATAAACAAGATTTGCATAAGTCTTGAGAATTAAAACAAAAGAAATTAAGTTAAGAAAATCGTTTTAATTTGAATAAAATTCATGAAGAGTCTGAATATTTTTCTTTCTGATTTCTTAATTATGTAAATTAGTGTTTTTATTCATATAAAGTATAAACATGCAGGCTAGGCGTCCGAAGTTTGGTTTTAGAATCTTCAAATAATTTGAGGGTCACAGGATTTGCTCTCTCAATATGGACAAATGCTTGGAAAGCTTTAGATGCTCTTGGCATTGGCAACATCCTTCGTCAACAACACTTTCAGCTTCGCGGGTAATCCATATATTAATCTTTATATATGTATAAGGAATGCTGATATTCACTTCAGTCCTAAATATAAAACATGATTTATAAATGATAGTTGGCTAACCAAAGAATAATGATATTCTTTCTGATCCTAAATATAAACATAATTAGAAGTGAATGTTCTTTCTAAATAAAAATTTAGGATTCTCAATTGTAAATAAACCATTTGAGTTTCAAATGTAACTATCGCCTAATTAGCAACTAAGATTCATATTTGGGACTTTTTGGATTAATATTTGAAGAGTACATATGTTAATATGAATATAACGTACATATGTTGGATATGCCATTCAGTGAAAATGTTTCAAGAACAATCAATGGAGAAAGTGAAACCTCCAATTTATACATATTCTTTTTGAGTGGCAAAGCCTTTTTTTTTTTTCCCAATTAATGTCTACCCATAATCTCTTCCAGCAACTGTATTCATTCAATAATATGTTTGTCATTTTTCTTTTTCGTTTTCTGGTTTTTTTACACTTCTTACCCATTGCTAATGTCACTGAGCCAAATTAAATAGAGAGAGGTCATCAGAAGATAAATAATAAGCAATGAAATGTTTTGCTGGTAATCATTAAGAGCTTGAAACTAAACTTTTTGTATGGGATTGGATTGCAGAAATGTGACTACTTCTTTGATGACGGGACAGCAAACATCATCAACCGCTCTCGCTAGTACCACAGGAAAACAGTAAGTATAATATGTAAGTGAAGATTCTATATTCCCATTATAATCATTGCTATGATCATGAACATACTACCATTTCACTACAAACTATACCCTATGTTTAGCATCGGAGAAGTATATACATATGGATATAGATGTAAAAATAGATATAAAAGCATTGCAAGTATACTCGCTTCGATCCTAAATATAAGACATAATTTTTTTTGGAGAGATTAAGGAAGCTAATTAAATTACTTTAAAATATATGTATTTTTATTTTTTCTTCAAACTAGTTAGTTTGACTAATATATTGATATTTAATTTAAAGATACACAACATATGATATATGATATGATTAAGTAGTTTATTTAGTTTCTTTAATCTTTCCAAAAGAAGTCAACTTTGTCTTATATTTATGATCGGAATGCGTAGTAAATTTACCATGGTTCTCTAGAATTTCATGCTTTTGAAAAATTAGAAAAATTTTGCTTCTTAAAAACCATATTTTTTCCTTATGAAACCATGGTTTTGTCATAATAATCACATTTTCCATATTAATGGGTATTTGGGTATTTTTCATGCTATATCTTAAAAAAAGTGCTTCTTCTTTTTTTAATTTCACCCAAACACACATGGTGCAGTGGGGCCCATGAAGTTCGTTGTGTCAGACGGCAGTTACTATTGGAAGCCCTTGCCAATGAGCTACCAAGTGGCACCATAAGGTTCTCTTCAAAGGTGGTAGCAATTGAGGAATCTGGCTTCACTAAACTTGTTCATCTTGCTGATGGAACTGTCATAAGAACCAAGGTAAACACTATGTTCATTACCAACAATATCTAAAATCAACCCAGCAAGGCCTTAAACCTCAACAACATACAATAACATCATTGTTCATGAGATTAGGTACTGATTGGCAGTGATGGAGTGAACTCAGTAGTAGCAAAGTGGCTTGGCTTTAACAACGCTGCCTTCTCAGGAAGATTAGCAATTAGGGGGTGCATTACATTAACAAGTGGTCACAACCTTGAACCCATGTTCCTTCAATTCTTTGGAAAAGGTTGTAGAAATGGTGTTCTTCCCTGTGATGACAAGACAGTTTATTGGTTCTTTACTTGTCCTCATACTGAAGAAGGTGAATACTCTGCGACTCGTAACGATATATTATTACTACCTCCGATCCTAATTATAAGATAAAGTTTGTAGTGTAAATTGTACTACAATCTTTGTCATATAATTAGGACCGGTGTGAGTATTATTCCTTTAAACATTTGATAAACTGACTCTCTATTTCTTCAGTATACAAGATTCCATGGAATAAAACAACTAAAAAATTGAGGGGAATCGCTGTTAAAATTTTTTACAGACATAAAGCCATGTTGCTCTTTGAAATTTGTACACATCGCAGAGCAACGTTAGCAAAAAACCTAAAACAATATATACCATGTCATAACATGTTGGTATTCAAGAGTTTCTTATTTATGCATGTATCTTGCCACTTGACAGTGATATGCCAAAATAAGGCAAGATATGCCAAATCCCTATTGAAATTTTTGTTTCTAGATACTGCACATATGATTTATGCATTAATATAAGCAAAGCTTGGAGTTTATTAAGTTTATGTCAATAAATGCAAGTGTAATACAAGCTCATCCACTTGACTTCCCTTGCAGAAAAGAAGCTAGAAGGGAACCCAGCTAAATTGAAGCAATTTGTATTAGAGAAGCTAGAGAATATGCCAAGTGATGTTAAAGCCTTCATAGAAAATACTGATTTGGATCATATCTTATCAGCTCCATTGAGATACAGACATCCTTGGGAGCTACTGTTTGGAAATATCAATAAAGGCAATGTGTGTGTTGCTGGAGATGCATTCCACCCTATGACCCCTGATCTTGGCCAAGGTGGTTGTTGTGCTTTAGAAGATGGGGTTGTTTTAGCTCGGTCTCTCGGCGAGGTCTTCTGTACAAAACCCAGGGGAGATGTTAGAAACAACAAGGGAGAAGAAGAGGAAGAGGAACAATATAAGAGGATTGAGGGTAGCTTGAAGAAATATGCTAATGAGAGAAGATGGAGAAGTGCTAATATCATCTTTGCAGCTTATGTGACAGGAATAATTCAGCAGGGTGAATCCAAATTGGTCTCCTTTTTCAGAGACAAATTTTTTGCTGCTTTCCTAGCTGGTATCCTATTGAAGACAGCTGATTTTGACTGTGGAAAGCTGAGAAGCTCTTAGATGGAATGATTTGGATCCTCTAAAGTTGATTATATGTGTTGTTGAAGTTGAACACAATGTACTGGTACTATAAGTTCATCTTTCACCAACCCACATGTCTTCAATTTTAAAGGATCTGAGAGGACTTGAAGAAAAATCTACGGAAAATTTGAATCTTTAATGGATCCAGCAATGATACTGTAAAATGGTCATCCAAAAGCTTGCTTCTTGACATGATCGATCATATGGTTATATATATGTGTGATGTTGGTTTTCCTCCTTTTGTATACCCACTTTATGGGTAATAAACTAATCAATATTACATCATTTACATGCAGGCTTGTTAGAGCTGCTTTGATATTTTTCTGGCTTTGGTATTTTTTTTGGCCTGTTAGAGTAAGACTAGCATAATAAAGTATTTTTCTATCATCCTTTGATCTAGAATATGTACCACTTAATGATTCTTTTTTCTTTTTCTTTTTTTTGGTTGTTGATGCTCTAGATCACTATTATTATAAAGGTTACGTAGCAAATCTGCCTTGGAAGTATAAGTCTAAGAGCAATATTGCCTTGGAAACTTTTTTTGTCTCAATGTTATCCCGAAAGTTTCAAAATGTAGTAATGTTATCCTATTCTGTTAAAAATTTAACGTTGACAAAAAAATTGACGTTAACCATTAACTTTTTAACGGAAATAGGTAACATTACTATATTTTGAAACTTCCAGGGCAATATTGAGACAAAAAAAACTTCTAGAGTAATATTTCTCCTTAGCGAAAACTTCCAAGGTAAATTGCTACTTAACCCTTATTATAATAGGAAAAGTTGTAGAGAATAACAGCAAATGTCTTTATTATCAAAGAAAGCGTTCAAGTCTAACTAACGAACAATTGTTTAGGCTTTATATAGAGCCTAAAAGATGAATATCAAACCCCAATTATTCAAAATAAAAGAAAATATTAAAAGGTTAATTAGAAAGCCTAACGAAAACATACCAAGGCAATACTTGAAGCTATTTAAAATATAACGAAAGCATATAAACTATTTAGTCATAATTAAATCATTATTTTCTTTTTTAAAATATTATTTTATATATTAGTCTTTAATCCCTAATTTACATACATTAAAAAACAATGAATAAAAATGTTGTAATTAGAGGCGTATTTCAATGGCTTTCACTCTACACTACTTTTGGTGCAATTGATGCTGTGGTAATCTTGTTTCTCTGCAACATCATCCATGGTGGCAGCAACATAGTTAATGTGAACTATCAATGTCTTTTCTTTTTTGGTGCGTGGTATCCTCCAATTTTAGGGAATAATGATTCTAGGCACTAAATGTAGGCAGTTCTTCTAGTGAGGATTCGAATCTTGATTCGTCACATTGTGAAAAATTAGCACTTTTCACTAGACCCAACCTCGTTGGTAGTATCAATGTTCTGTTTCTCTCCTTGGTTAATGTGAAGTATCAATGTTTTTCTCTGTGTGTGTGTCAGGCACAGGTACTCTCCTTTAGAGACAATACAGTTCGAAGCATTGAATTTAGACACCTCTCACAGGAGAAATTCGAATATTAATTTATTACATTATGAGGAACTAGCCTCTTCCACTAAACCTAACCCCTATTGCTAGTATCGATGTTCTATTTCTTGTATTGCTTCCAGGCTTTTTATGTGGGCTGGTTTAGTTTTTAGGTCTTATGTTTTAATTTGGGTTTATTTATTTGTACTTTTCCCTTTGGATTGGGCTAATGTCCTTTGTAATGTTAACATGATCTTGTAAAAGCCCAATGTTTTTTATGTTTTTTTTATGTTTTTACTTAGGTTTGAAAAAAGTCAAACAATTAATAATATTCTTCCCATTTTCAAATACGTAAGCTGTTTTTATTCCCTAAATGGCTTTGAATTATGTGCCCAACTCTGGATGATGCAAGCAAACAGGCACTTCTTCTAGAATCTAGACAGTAGAGGCGCAAGCAAGCATGTACTGGCGGAAGGGTATGGCATGTATAAAAACTTAATAAAAGTAATTATGTGCATATATAATAATAATATATATGTATAAGAAAAATATATATTAAGGTTATATGCGTTTTTAAATAATTTATACTAGAAGAAGACTAAAGTGTATATTATAAGTATTAAGTACCATTGTTTCTTATTAATTAAAAATTAATATTAATCAATATATATGTATACATATTGCTTTATTTAATTATTTTTTATATATGTTTGGCCCATGCACTTGTTTGCTTTCTTTCATTTAATAACGACTTACAAATAATATTTTGATTTGATATATTTAACTTTTATATATATATATATATTTGTATTTTTGAAAAGGAAGCAAAAAGACCTATTACTTTTTTCAATTCTTCTCCTAATCTTCTTTCCACCTTCTCTTAAGAGTTCTCCACCGTCTTCATCAAGCCTATCTCCATCATCATTGGGTATTTATAATGTGCCACATTGTTTACACTCTGGCCTATCAGAACACAACACCTCACTTAATTTTGATCCTAGTTGTTAGCTCATCTATCATTTAAAATTCAATTTTGTCAAGTAATTTAATCATTTTTACAATCTCTCTTCTTTCTACTTCCTTCGACAAACCCTTTCTTCACAGTCTCTTCATCAATGATTTTATGGCTTTTATTCTTCTAGAGATAAGTTTATTAGTGACGGTTTCTTCCCAATCATCATTATCTTCTTCGAATGATAATGAATGTGATGAAGAATGGAGGGTGGTTGTAATCGAGGAGACTTGATGAATTCGTGCTTGTTTGAGATTATATTTTGGACTCTAAAAATATTTATTCACATAAATCGAGATAAAACTTTTCTTACATGTTTACTTCATTTACCGTAAACCTCGGTTAAGAAGCTGTTTTTGAACACTCCAATAGCTATTGTAACATACGAATTTTTATTCATAGTAATTAAATATTACTAAGATGTAATTTATTAACTAATTTAGGATTAGAGAAGATCTAGAATAATAAAATTAAGAGTTTTGCCTATATTATAAAAGATAAATGAATGAATATAAATAATAATAATAATAATATAAAATGCAGGCCCAATCATATACACACAACTCCTCCCGTGATTTGTCTTTTCCTTAAAACAAATAATATAAAGATGTGGGGCCCATATAATATTTATTTCAACTCCCTCTCTTTCTTTCAATCCTTCGTTTTCTTTTCATATTAAAGAATATATATTAAAAAATAAAAATAAATAAAGAATATAATAATAAAGAGATCGGACCCTTTACCATCTACGCCCACACCCTTTAATATATGCCCACCCTACTCGTTTTCATTTTTTCCAAAGCCGCCTTTATCTTCTTCCTCCCGTTGGTCTACCATTTTTTTCAAGAGCTTATAACAAATTTTGAGAATTGATAAGGTACTCATGATCACTTCTTTTCATTAAATTTTCTCTATAAAAGTTATTCTAGATGATTTTATCTTTCTAATGATACTGCCTTTATATTGATTAGAAAATATTTTCAGGTTAGAATTTTGGGTAAGTTTTGAGTTTGTTAATAGATGGCTATAAGATTGTAGAAGATGATTAATAGTTAATTTTAATCAGTTTAATTTCGTTATTTAGTTTATAAAATTTTATAATTAATTTTCTATCTAATCAGTTTATAAATAATTCTATATTGAAATGTTTAACCCATTAAACTGGTATTCTTAAAGTTTTGTATTTCATTATTTGAATTTTTCGTGTCATTTCAGAACAAGTTCAATAATTTGAATTTATCTTACAAAATATACATCTAATTGAAGTGAAACTTGTTAAATATGAAACAACACTAAAAATTCGTTTCATAGAAGGTGAGATCAATCTCAAGGAGACTCAGACTAAAGAGATATGAATCTCAAAACTTCATACTCAATGTTCTCATGATGTTCTCACCATGTTCTAGAATAGCAGTCATTCTTGGGATCATAACTTTCAGAAAACAATGAGTTTAGGATTGAAACTTATTGCATATGAAACTAGACTTAAGAATAGTTTTAATGACATCAAGATCATGGTCAACTAAGAACAACTAAAAGTGATGTGAATTTTGGAAGTTCACAATCGTATAAAGACATTACTCCAGATCAGTTGTTATAAATGTGATCAAAACTTTCACAATAAATTTAGAGCTTATTATTTTTGCATTGAGAAAGAATACTTCAAGAGCTTTCTGGGGATATGTTATTTTCTAAAGTTGAAGTTATATTCAAAAAGTTATGGCCATTAGAAGTTGACCTCTGTGCCAAACTACCTTATATTCTGAAAGTCACTTGTTAATATTCTGAAATTGTGTAAGATCACTCGAGTGATTGGTAAGAACTCGAGTGATTTAGTGTTACTCGTAAGTATTTTCAAGTGACTCACAAAGTCTTTGAAAGTTGGAATCAGGCCGCTCAATTGATGGTTTTCTGCACTCGAGTGATTCATTGTCACTCTCATGATTTTGCAAGTGACTCGCAAAGTTTTGAGAGTTGGAGTAGATCACTCAAGTAATATGCTCAAGGTCACTCAAGGGAATTGGTGATCACTCAAGTGATGACGTTAACTTGTGAGTTTTAGTGAGGCACTTGCAGATAAACCAAGAGTGATGTGATCTTAACGAAGATCACTCGAGTGATCCTGAGAATCACTCGAGTGATCTGAGATCATTTGCAAATGAGTACAAGTGATCCATAAAATCACTTGAGTCACTTGGTAGTATCGAAACATTTTTCAAACAACAAAAAATCACTCGAGTTATATTTTAAGCACACGAGTGATAAGCCTTTCTACAACACACAAAGTTCATCTAGGCACTCGAGTTACAATGCAAGCACTTGAGTAAGAAGGCATCAGTTGAGTGATCCTGAATCACACTCGAATTGGATGTTCATCATCTTTGGAAATCAGCGTCTCGATAATTTTGATATCTATCATGAACATCCAGATGAACCTGATAATCACTTATACTACTTCTAAATATAACTAATCTCATTTATGTATTAGTTTTAGGTGATTAAAGCACGAATTAAATTTAGATCCAACAAAAGCAAACATCTGTCCTTGCATTAAATGCATAGAACAGAGGGAAAGTGGTGGAAGCATTTGATGAAGTGAACAAAAAGAACCTGCACATCCAATTTCATGATCTTAAAAAATATTTTAGAGTAATGACTAAGATTAAAAACATACTTCAGGATACTAACTGGTATTAAAAACATACTTCAGGATACTGACTGGTATTGGAAAAAATATTTCAAAAATTAAAAAAATATCCTAAAATAAAAAAGAGAAATATGGATGGTCCAAATCTGGAGCGCCAGATCTCTATGGGAGATATGGACCGCCAGATCTCGGGGACGAGCGCCCCTTGCTCGGCGAAACTGGATCTGATAGTAGAGGTGCAAGCAAGCAAGTACTGGGATGCATAAGGGTATGGTACATATAAAAACTTAATAAAAGTAATTATGTGCATATATAATAATATATACTCCCTCCGATCCTAATTAGAAGACTTAGTTGAATTTTTTTGGAGAGATTAAGAAAACTAAAATTTTTAAATTATTTTTTTTATAGTACTAATTTATATAATCTAAGGATTTTTTTCAAATTAATTAGTTTAACTAATAAACTAATATATAATCTAAGGATACACAACATATGAAATGATTAACTAACTTATTTAGCTTCCTTAATCTCTCCGAAAAAAGTCAACTATGCCTTATAATTAGGGTAAGTAGTATAAGAAAAATATATATTAAGTTTATATGTGTTTTTAAATAATTTAATAATAGAAGAAGACTAAAGTGTATATTATAAATATTAAGTAATTATAAATATTAAGTATCATTATTATTAATGAAAAATTAATATTAATCAAGATGAAAAAATTAATATTAATCAAGATGAAATGTATGTATGTATGTATGTATGTAATGTATGTATGTATGTATGTATGTATGTATGTATGTATGTATGTATGTATGTATATTGCTTTATTTAATTAATTTTTATATATGTTGGGCCATGCACTTATTTTCTATCTTTCATTTAATAACGACTTACAAATAATATTTTGATTTGATATATTTAACTTATATTATTTGTTTTTTGTATTTTTGAAAAGGGTAATTTTTTTCTTTTCAAAATGTGTCATTAACACCATAATCAAATATAGGGTACAAAAATACATATAAAATTTTTAAAATAAAGCAAGAATGCCAACTCGTTAAATATTTGTTACTTTTTCAAAATATACTTTTATAAATGTGCAAAAAAAAAAACCCCCCCCCCCCCCACAATTTTTTTCAAAAAAATGATGCTAGCACCATAACGAAACCCGAGGGTAAAAGAGGGTCTATATCATATTAATCCTACTTGTCACCTTAACTCTCTTCTTTACAATTACATCACTTCTAATTAATTATAATATTTTTTAAAAAATATTTTCTCAATCTCTTCTCCTAATCTTCTTTCCACCTCCTGTAAAGAGTTCTCCACTGTCTTCATCAAGCCTATCTCCATCATCATTGGGTATTTATAATGTGCCACATTGTTTACACTCTGGCCTATCAGAACACAACACCTCACTTCATTTTAATCCTAGTTGTTATCTCATCTGTCATTTAAAAATACTTCATTTAAAATTTAATTTTGTCAAGTAATTTAATCATTTTTACAATCTCTCTTCTTTCTACTTCCTTTGACAAACCCTTTCTTCACAGTCTCTTCATCAACAATTTTATGGCTTTTATTCTTCCAGAGATAAGTTTATTATTGACGATTTCTTCCCGATCATCATTATCTTCTTCCAATGATGATGAATGTGATGAAGAATAGGAGGGTGGTTGTGATGGAGGAGACTTGATGAATTCATGCTTGTTTGAGATTATATTTCGGACCCTAAAAATGCTTATTCACATGAATCGATACAAAACTTCTTTTATATGTTTACCGTATATACCGTAAATCACAATTAAAAGTTTTTTTACATGCTTCCAATAGCTATTGTAACATCTAAATTTTTATTTATAGTAATTAAATATTACTAGGATGCGATTTATTAACTAATTTAGGATTAGAGAAGATCTAGAATAATAAAATTAAGAGTTTTGCCTATATTATAAAAGATAAATGAATATAATAATAATAATAATATAAATGCAGGCCCACTCACATACATACAACTCCTCCCGTGATTTTCCTCATTCTTTGTCTTTTCCTTAAAAGAAATAATATAAAGATGTGGAGCCCAGATACATATTTATTTCAACTCCCTCTCTTTCTTTCGATCCTTCGTTTTCTTTCCTATAAATTACAAAAATAAAAATAAATAAAGAATATAATAATAAAAAGATCGGGCCCACACCCTTTAATATATCCCCACCCCACTCGTTTTCATTTTTTCCAAAGCCGCCTTTATCTTCTTCCTCCTGTTGGTCTGCCATTTTTTCAAAGAGCTTATGAGAAATTTTGACAATTGATAAGGTACTCAACATAACTTCTTTTCATTAAATTTTCTCTATAAAAGTTATTTTAAATGATTTTATCTTTCTAATGATATTACCTTTTTACTGTTAGAAAATACTTTCAAGTTAGAATTTTGGGTAAGTTTTGAGTTTGTTAATAGATGGCTATGAGAATGTAGAAGATGATTAATAGTTAATTTTAATCGGTTTAATTTTGTTATTTAGTTTATATAAGATTTTATAATTAATTTTCTATCTAATCAGTTTATAAATAGTTATATATTGAAATGTTTTAACCGATTAAATTGGGGTTAAATAATTTATTTGGATTATTGAAAGTATTCTTAAAGTTCTATATTTCATTATTTGAATTTCTCACGTCATTTCAGAATAGGTTCAATAATTTGAATTTATCTCACAAAATACACATCTAATTGAAATGAAACTTTTTGAATATGAAACAACACTAAAACTTCGTTTCATAGAAGGTGAGATCAAGCTCAAAGAGACTCAGACTAAAGAGATATGAATCTCAAAAGTTCATGCTCAATGTTCTCATGATGTTCTCACGATGTTCCAGAACAGCTATCATTCTTCAGATTATAACTTTCAGAAAACAATGAGTTTAGGACTGAAACTTATTGCATATGAAACTAGACTCAAGAATAGTTTTAATGACATCAAGATCATGGTCAACTAAGAACAACTAAAAGAGATGTGAATTTTTGAAGTTCACAGTTATATAAAGACATTACTCCAGACCTGCTGTTATGAATGTGATCAAACTTCACAATAAATTTAGAGCTTATTATTTTTGCCTTGAGAAAGAATACTTCAAGAGCTTCCCAGGGATATGTTATTTTCTAAATTTGAAGTTATATTAAAAAAGTTATGGCCATTAGAAGTTGACCTCTGTGCCAAACTACTTTATATTCTCAAAGTCAGTCATTAATATTATGAAGTTGTGTAAGATCACTCAAGTGATTGGGTAAGTACTCAAGTGATTCAATGTCACTCGCAAGCATTTTCAAGTGACTCGCAAAGTCTTTGAAAGTGGGAAGCAGATCACTCAAGTGATGGTTTTTTGCACTTGAGTAATTCATTGTCACTCGCATGATTTTGCAAGTGACTCACAAAGGTTCTGAGAGTTGGAGCAGATCACTCGAATGATATGCTCAAGATCACTCGAGGTAATTGGTGATCACTCGAGTCATGATGTTAACTTGTGAGTTTCAGCGAGGCACTCATAGATGAACAAAGAGTGATGTAATCTTAACAAAGATCACTCGAGTGATCATGCAAATCACTTGAGTGATATGAGATCACTTGCAAATGAGTACAAGTGATCCATAAAATCACTCGAGTCACTTGGTAGTGTCGAAGCATTTTTCTAACAACAAAAGATCACTTGAGTTATGTTTGAAGCACTAGAGTGATAAGCCTTTCTACAACGCACAAAGTTTATCTAGGCACTCGAGTTACAATGCAAGCATCACTTGAGTGATCCTGAATCACACTTAAATTGTATGTTCATCATCTTTGGAAATCATATCTCGATAATTTTGATATCTATGATGAACATCCAGATGAACCCGATAATCACTTATACTACTTCTAAATATTACTAATCATTTATTTAGTTTTAGGTGATTAAAGCACGAATTAAATTCAGACCCAACAAAAGCAAAAATCTGTGCTTGCATTAAATGCGTAGAACAAAGGGAAAAAGGTGGAAGCATTTGATGAAGTGAACAGAAAGCAACTTCATATTCAATTTCTTCAACGACTACTATTTCTTTTTAACGGACAAATTTGAATGCTTACAACAGTTATTAATGAAGAATTCAAGTTGGAGCATTAACGAAGCCAACAACAAACATTCTATGATTAAAAGTGGATTAAAGATCAATGGCCAAAAAGCAATAGAAACTTCAATGGCTACTTCTAATAGACATCCAATAGTCATATGCTAAGATACTCAACAAGAAGAATTTACTCAACGATCAAATGCTCTTCATCAACTATAAAAAGAAAGATATTCAAGATAAACAGAGACGATAACCAATGCCTACAATGTCGACAATAAAAGGAAAGATATTCTAGATAAATAGAGGCGATAGCCTATGCCTATAATGTCAATATGTCAATATTTTGAATCTTATCAGATCGAAGCTCTGTAATCATACTCCCACCTTGTACTTTAGTGTTAATCATCATCTACTTCATATAGAGAGAAGTATACTTTCATTGTAATTATTCTATCTTTGTGAGAGTTACTCAAGATTGTGGGATCTTGAGTGGGAAACAGGTTGTATCCTTACAGCATGTAAGGGGGAGTTCTTATCTCCATGCGAGAATTGTAAAGGCTTCACAAGTGCTCGGATCAAACTTGTCTAATTGTAGTAGTTCTCAAGTACTCGATTAAACTTAAGAGAGATAGTGGATTGAAATCTCAGGAGGATCCTAAGGACTGGACGTAGGTCATTGTGGATTGGACCGAACCAGGATAAATCACATTTTACATATTCTCTTCCCTAAGCTCTTATATTTCAGCATATATTATTTGAATAACTAACTGTTGATTTATGACTCATTACTTTCATATTTATTGCTTTTACTAAGATACAAAAAGATTTTCAAAATTCCTAAGTTTTTATCTTACATTCAATTCACCACCTCTTGGTATCAGCTGGTTCTAACAGCTCCTTCCTCTTGTGATTATTACTTGAGTAAGCTTTCATTTTTTTTTCAGTTAATGTTTTTAGTTTCATTTTAATTTTTTATATAACAAGAGCTTGCTAGTTAATGTTCAAGGTCTCTGGTCGGGATTACAATATCTAATATAATGATGGTCGTTTGTTTGAAGATTAAAAGAGAGAAAAAAACGCAAGAGAAAGCAGAGAAACACAGAAAAAAATGATGAGGTAAAATGTTGTTATTGTTTTTCAATTATTGAGCATTGATGAGTAATATTTATATCATGTTTTCCCTATGTGTTTTGGACGAGGGAAGGAGACTAACTGAGAAAAGCAAAAAATACAATTCTCTTTTGATTTTTTTGAATCTTTTGAATCTTAAAAGTAAGAGCTTTATTGTTTCCTATTTGATAGAGTAATTGAGAATTCATGCACAGAGAGAAATAGAGGATGGATTCTATAAATTATTGTATTCACATTACTATCCTGCTCATTTGCATAAGAAAAGGACACCTTATGGTTTTGCCATGAAAGCACATAATAAAGTTGATATGAATGCTATAGCATATCGTATGCCCACATCTGCACTAGCAATACAATGTAGCCGCTATGCTATAGCATTGTAAATGATACATAATTATGTGCTAAGTTAATCTAACCTCTCCTTGCGAGTTTTCAGGAAATTAAGACAGGTCACTTAGGCATACGTAAAGATGGTGATTGACTCAAGCCGAATCAAGAAGATGCAGAAAATCAAAAGAAAGATATGAAGAATCCCGTAGTATTTAAGGAAGGATCAATCAACCAAATCTAAGTCTTGGACTCGATAGATTTGAAAGGCCTAACTCATTGGACATGCGGCCAAGGAGACCTAACTATAAGAGGAAAGCGCGTCAAAACCTAAAGGAGTCGAAGTCGTGAGATCGAAGCGGTCAACACAATTCACATTGGACTGAACTCACACTAAAGGAACGAAAGAGACGATTGACTGAGAGGACAATAGACTAGACCGGATTCCTCCCTAAAGCAAGAAAGAATGTAAAAGACATAGAGAGGTCATGTGACAAGACGCCTCTTATGCCGTCAACCTTTCGACGAGCTTCTCTATTTTCTCTGTTATTTACTTTTTATAATTTTGCTATTGGATGTTCATTGCTGTTATGTTTCGTTTGTCCCTTATCAGTCATGAACTAAATTTCTTTTGGCTGAGTGATGATGGATTTTGAGTTGTAGAATGAACCTAGTTTGCTAGTCTTTATTGAAATAAATTCAGTTTGTTTAACAGTGTTTTAGTTCATAGCCGATTAGCAGACACTAAGGGTTATCTCTGTTGTCTTGGCTTGCCGAACAGGAGTTAAGGTTAGACAGTGCTTGTTAGGGAAGCCCGTACACGACTTGACCTAAACTATAGGTGCTAGGAATGGATTTACCGCTCATAACCAAAACACCTAGAGCTAATCAGATAGACTAAATTGGAAATCACTATAGGAATATGGGAGAGTAAGGCGAGGAATGTATTTATAGGATTACAGAAGCTTCTATATAGGATAGTAGTGGGTTAACTGAATAACATTGTGAAAGGTGGTTATGTTGTAGCATTGCGGACGTTGTATAGCATAGTTGCTATAGCAATGCATTGTATGCAGAATAGGGGATTGATACGACTTGGGATGAAATCCGAGCTCAGCCTACTTTTAAACTGATATATTCCTTCAACTTTCGACTACTTGTTTATTGCACATTAATAGAAATAGCTAAAGCAACCAAACCAAATATACTTTTCACACAAAATACTTGTCAATTGAAAGCGACATCACTCTCGGTATCAACAATCTCTATGGGATGATACTCTACTCATTCTTTATTACTTGTTTGATTGGTTCACTTGCCATAAGGGAATTCGACCAACAAGCATATGACGTTCCTAAGCTTTAACTACCTGAGTTGTAGGTTGAAATCAAGTGTGTTGAATCAAGTTCTAAGATTTACTCAAGTTTTGTTTTGTTTTTTTTTTTTTTTATATTTGCCTATTTTTACTATATTTTGATTTTCAAAGTTATATTCCAAGATTTGTTTAAGTTTTTATATGTGATTATATATATATATATATATATATATTCTTGTATTTATATTATCCTTTTACATTTAGGGTAAATCCCCCTTAGGGCTAAAGTAAGCAAGATATTGTCGAAAAAAGACCCAAAGAAAAGTCACATGTCAACCTTTTTTGGTATTATTTCAGAAACGTTAACAACTATATCAATACAACATTAACAACTAAATCGATACATGTTAACAACTATATCTCAACAACTAAATCGTACAGGTTAACAACAAAATCGACAACATTAACAACAAAATCAAGACATGGCGTTAACAACTAAGGCCTTTTTTGACATGTAACTTTTCTTTGGCCTTTTTTGACAATATCTTATTTACTTGGACCTTTTTTTTTGGGATTTTCCCTTGCAATTAAAGGATATGTGAGCGAAAATCTTGGAGCTCAGTGATACGTGATCTATGAACAAGCTACAACACAGGAATGGAGAATACTTTTTTATTGATTGATTTTTTTTTTCTTTTTAGAATTCAAAAAATTATAAGATAATATTATATTGTGAGAATGTTTAAGTTTAATTTCTTTTAAATTTTATGATGTTTATCTATAATGTATTGAATTTTAAATCCTATAAATATAAATTTTTATTTAATATTTTTATTTTGCTATTATCAATGATTATATTGTGTCAAATATAATAAATATTAATAGTAAAATAAATAAAAATAACTATATATAATAAAAAATAAAGCCAATACATTTTGGTTATTAACAAATAACCATTATATATATGCCTTTAATATATTACAGTTTGGAAACATTATTTACTACGCAGAGCATATATAGCACCTGTATATATGACGGTTCGGAACCTATGATCGATAATAACTTTCATAAAAAGGCTTTATTTATTATTAATTTTTTTTTTTAGTAGTAGTGTGTCACAACTGTTAAGTCAACTAACATTGACCATTTAAAAAATATGTCAAGTATGAGAATTGTGTAAAAATGTAATACACACGAAGTTTTCAAAATGGTACTGTAAAAAATATATATGAAATTTCTAATGGCCATGATATTTTTTCACCATTTTGAAAACTTCATATATATTTTTGTACTTTTTTCTGAACTAACATATTTGCAAAACGGTCAATATTAGTTAACTTAATAGATATGACATTGTTGCATCATTTCAAAAACTTCACTTTTAATTTTGCACTAAAGAAAAATCTAGGGTGTTAAATTCCTATCACGAAATACTTTATATGTAGATTTACATCTTAACCTTATATATATATTCATGCAATTAGGAGACGGTTAATTATTAACATAATCATTTTTATCTTTATATTGATAATAAATAAATATATATATATATATATATATATTAAAAAAATCTTTTCCATTTTGTATGTTGTGGCAACCAACACATATCCCGTAATCAACATCTACATTAGTTCTAATATAAGCACATGGATTAATGATTATAATTAAAGAATGTAGAACCTGATATAAAAAAAAGGAAAATCCAAAAAATACCATTTGAACTTCAAAATCTTGTTACCCATAAGAAAGTAACGTGATTAACAAGAATAGTAAAACAATTGATAACTCGTTTTATTGGGAAATCACTTATTTAAAATTTTAAAGTTTAAATGGTATTTATTTAGGATTTTTCCTATAAAAAACTACTTACTAGCATATAATTAATCAAACTCGGGAATTAATTTTTCTTAATCATTATCAGCCGTAAGGTAGATGTGGCTGAAGTTTGAACATATCATCACAAAGGAAAACGTAATGGCTTTCTCCACTAGAGCCCCAATCTTCATCATCGCTTACGTCTTCTTCTTCTTCTTCTTCCATCTCTATCATCATCTGGTCTCTTCTCAAGTCCTATTTACACACACACATTCACTATCACACTCAATCGCAATCTAAAATTCGAACCCTGTATTAAGACAGCAGAAGAGCAGAACCAGATAAGATACTCTCATATTACAGCTGAACTTGATAAGATGGAATCAAGAGTTGAAGATATTGTGATTGTAGGAGCTGGAATTGCAGGCCTTACTACCTCCTTAGGACTTCACAGGTATATATAGTACCTTCTATTTCTAATCTCTCTCTTCTGAAACTGCGAATTGCTCAATGGGTTTATTTTTTTAATCATCTTTGGGTAAAGTGTTAGGTTGATTTTGTTTTTAGTTTTGCACATTTCTCCTTTTGAAAAAGGAAAAAATGATTCTTATGTTCGGTTGAAGTACACAAATCTTGACAGATTTTCTTAAAAGAAAATAGTAATAATAAATTCATACATTTCTTTTAGGGAAAGTTGCTGAAAAATCCACCATTAGTAAAATTTATTACTCAAACTTATCTAAGGACCTATGTTCTTAAGCGGGTGCAAGTCATTTTCAATAGATGAAGCTAAGATCTTCAGCTATCCAAGTCATTTTCAATGGATGCAGCTAAGATCTTTAGCTCTCTGATGTCTTCCGTTTTATATATAGTTAAAGATAAGTTATCTACAACTCAAGATATCTACTAGTTATACACACTCAAGATATTTAGGTTGCATTTGGGTCTTTAAATAAAGTACCACTAAACAAGGAATTTTGTAATGGGAGATTATTCAACAAATTTTCCTTTCTTTTATTTTTTTAAAATTTCACATGCTTCCTTTTTTTACCTGACACATACCTCCTTTACTCTTATAAATTTTAATAAAATAAAAAATTATAACAGAGCAACACGAAAAATGTGTAATTTGAAATTTATTATACATAAGATAGTACAAAAAAAAAAAAAAAAACATCGGATTACCTACGGAAAAAAGTTTGTCGCAAATTACACATGGAATTCCGTGGATAATTTCTGTAGTTAAAATTTCACACCAAATTCCCAAGGAATTCTGTGGGTAACTAAAATTACCCACTGAAAATTTCCATCGCAAAAAAAGAAATGGTAGAATAAGCCACATCTTTTTTTTTGACGAAAATTTTCCGTGGGTAACGAAGTCACGGAATTCCATGGGTAATTTCAATTCCATAGGTAACTCTATGTGTAATTTTTACTCATGGAATTTTGTGTGTAATTTGTGATGGAATTTTTTGATGGGTAATCCGATGTTTTTTTGGTAGTGAGATTTGCACAAGTCTTGAGAATTAAAACAAAAAAATTTGAGTAAGTACCAAAAAAAAAATTTGAAGTTTAGATTCATTCCGAAAACAAGTTAAAAAAATCGTTTTAATTTTAATAAAATTCATGAAGAGTCTGAATAATTTATTTTTTTAAAAAAATTCTGAATTATGTAAACTAGTGTTTTTATTCATATAAAGTATAAACATGCAGGCTGGGCGTCCGAAGTTTGGTTTTAGAATCATCAAATAATTTGAGGGTCACAGGATTTGCTATCTCAATTTGGACAAATGCTTGGAAAGCTTTAGATGCTCTTGGCATTGGCAACATCCTTCGTCAACAACACCTTCAGCTTCGCGGGTAATCTCTATATAGATCGTTATATATCAAGGAATAAAGATATTCACTCCGGTCCTAAATATAAAACATAATTTAGAAGTGATAATTCGTTCTAAATATAAAAAAAAAAGTTTCTATTTTATTTTTTATATTTATCATTTTTTAAATTAATTTATCTAACTTATAAACTTATATAAAATCTAATGTTATAAAGAAGTATTTAAGAGAGATTAAGCCATATCTGCTACAATTAAATAATTTATTCAGTTTCCTTATTCTCCTAATCAAATAAGATAAATCTCTTATATTTAGGATCAGATGAAATATTTGGGCATCAAAAGATGAAATTAATGGTAGTTAGGTTTTCAATAATTGTTTATAAATTGAGGAGTCTCAATTGAAAATCAACCATTTGAGTTTCAAATGTAACTCTCGCATAATTAGCAACAAAGATTCATAGGATTAATATTTGAAGAGTAACCATTTGAGGATTAATTGTTAATATGAATATAACGTACATATGTTGGATATGCCATTTAGTGAAAATGTTTCAAGAACAATCAATGCAGAAACAGAGTCACCTCCAATTTATACACTCTTTTTGAGTGGCAACTCTGTTTTTTTTTAAAAAAAAAAATTTATTATTATTTATTTTTTTAATGAATGTCTACCCATCTTCTCTTCCAGCAACTCTGTTCATTCAATAATACATTTGTTATTTTTGTTTTTCCTTTTCTTTTTTTTTTTTTTGTTTAACTTTTTTCCCATTGCTAATTTCGCTGAGACAAATTAAATAGAGAGGTCAGCAGGTAATTAAATGATAAGAAATGAAATGTTTTGCTGGTAATCATTAAGAGCTTGAAACTAAACATTTTGGGATTGGATTGCAGAAATGTGAGTACTTCTTTGATCACGGGACAACAGACATCATCAACCACTCTGTCTAAGGCCACTGGAAAACAGTAAGTATGATATGTAAGTGAAGATTCTAAATTCCCATTATAATCATTGCTATCATCATGAACATACTACCGTTTCACTACAAACTATACCCTATGTTTAAGATCAAAGAAGTATATACAAATGGATATAGATGTAAAAATAGATATAAAAGCAGAGCAAGTATAATATTAACTCCGATGCTAAATATAAAACATAGTTAACTTTTTTTTTTTGGAGAAATTAATGAAGCTAAATAAGTCACTTAATCATATCATATGTTATATATTATTAGATTATGCATCAGTTCAAAAGTTAGATAAAATAGTTTGAAGAAAAAATGACAAATATAAATATTATAAAATAATTTAATTAACTTCCTTAATCTCTTAAAAAAAAAGTCAACTTTGTCTTATATTTAAGACTGAAGAGAGTAGTAAATTTACTATGGTTCTCTAGAATTTCATGCTTTTGAAAAATTTTGCTTCTGAAAAACCATAATTTTGCCTCATGAAACCATGGTTTTGTTATAATAATCACATTTTCCATATTAATGGTTGTTTGGGTATTTTTCTCTAAAACCATTCTTCATCTTAAAAAAGTGCTTTTTTTTTTTTTTTTTTTTTTTTTTTTTTTTTCATTTAACCCAAACACTCGTGGTGCAGTGGGGCCCATGAAGTTCGTTGTGTCAGACGGCAGTTACTATTGGAAGCCCTTGCCAATGAGCTACCAAGTGGCACCATAAGGTTCTCTTCAAAGGTGGTAGCAATTGAGGAATCTGGCTTCACTAAACTTGTTTATCTTGCTGATGGAACTGTCATAAGAACCAAGGTATACACAAATGTTCATTACAAACAATATCTAAAATCAACCCAACAAGGCCTTAAACCTCAACAACATACAATAATATCATTGTTCATGAGATTAGGTACTGATTGGCAGTGATGGAGTGAACTCAGTAGTAGCAAAGTGGCTTGGCTTGAACAAAGCTGCCGACTCAGGAAGATTATCAATTAGGGGGTACATTACATTAACAAGTAGTCACAAGCTTGAACCTATGATCATGCGGTTCTTTGGAAAAGGTTGTAGAAATGGTGTTATTCCCTGTGATGACAAGACAGTTTATTGGTTCTTTACTTGCACTCCTACTGAACAAGGTGAATACTCTGCGACTCGTAACAATAATAGACTATTATTATTCCTCTAAACATTTGATAAATTCATTCTCTATTTCTTTAGTATACAAGATCCCATGGAATAAAACAACAAGAAAATTGAGGGGCTGTTAAATTTTTTTATAGACATCGCAGAGCAGCGTTGCTCTAACTTAGATTCTTCTTAGCAAAAAACTTAAAACAATATATACCATGTCACAACATCTTGGTATTCAAGTTTTCTTATTTATGCATGTATCTTGCCACTTACAGTGATATGCCAAAATAAAAGGGAAGATATGTCAAATCCCTTTTGAATTTTGTTTCTAGATACTGCACATATGATTTATGCATTAATATAAGCAAAGCTTGGAGTTTATTAAAGTTTATGTCAATAAATGCAAGTGTAATACAAGCTCATCCACTTGACTTCCCTTGCAGAAAAGAAGCTAGAAGATAACCCAGCTAAATTGAAGCAATTTGTATTAGAGAAGCTAGAGAATATGCCAAGTGATGTTAAAGGCTTCATAGAAAATACTGATTTGGATCATATCTTATCAGCTCCATTGAGATACAGACATCCTTGGGAGCTACTGTTTGGAAATATCAATAAAGGCAATGTGTGTGTTTCTGGAGATGCATTCCACCCTATGACCCCTGATCTTGGCCAAGGTGGGTGTTCTGCTTTAGAAGATGGGGTTGTTTTAGCTCGGTGTCTCGGCGAGGTCTTCTGTACAAAACCCGGGGAAGATGTTAGAAACAACAAGGGAGAAGAAGAGGAAGAGGGAAAATATAAAAGGATTGTGGCTAGCTTGAAGAAATATGCTAATGAGAGAAGATGGAGAAGCATGAATATCATCTTTGTAGCTTATGTGACAGGAATAATTCAGCAGGGTGAATCCAAATTGGTCTCCTATTTCAGAGACAAGTTTTTGGCTGCTTTCCTAGCTGGTGTTCAATTGAAGACAGCTGATTTTGATTGTGGAAAGCTGAGAAGCTCTTAGATGGAATGATTTAGATCCTCTAAAGTTGATTATATGTGTTGTTGAAGTTGAACACAATGTACTGGTACTATAAGTTCGTCTTTCACCAATCCACATATCTTCAATTTTAAAGGATCTGATTGGACTTAAAAGAAAAATCTGTAGAAAATTTGAATTATTAATGGATCCAGCAATGATACTGTAAAATGGTCATCCAAAAGCTTGCTTCTTGACAAGATCATATGGTTATATATATGTGATGTTAGTTTTCCTCCTTTTGTATCCCCACTTTATGGGCAATAAATTAATCAATATTACATGCAGGCTTGTTAGAGCTGCTTTGATATTTTTCTGGTTTTGGTTTTTTTTTTTTTTTTTTTTTTTTTTTTTTTTTGGCCTGTTAGAGTGAGACTAGCATAATAAAGTATTTTTTATCATCCTTTGATCTAGAATATGTTTCACTTAATGATTCTTTTTCTTTTTTTTTCGTTGATGCCCAAGATCACTATTATTATAAAGTTGTAGATAATCAGAGCAAATGTCTTTATTATCAAAGAAAGCGTTCAATTCTCACTAACCAACAATTGCTTAGGGCTTTATATAGAGCCTAAAGGATGAATATGAAACCCCAATTGTTAGTTCTCTATGTGTTTTGATGATGAGTGACAATTGTAAACCAAAGCTAGGAGTTTTGTCTTAGGAAGTTGAAAAACTTACTAACAAGACAAAACTTCGAGTTTTGTTTTCCCAACTCGAGTTTTGGTCTTGGCAGAAAAATGGTCGATTTCAATGATCTGAGCAAAACTTGAGTTTTGAGTAGAAAACTCAAGTTTTGAGACCTACAGAGAGCTCCTAGTTTTCCACTAGACTCAAAACTCAAGTTTAGCATGCGAAACTCGAGTTTTGACAGATCAAGGACTTTTAAATTTTCAAACTCGAGTCTCACGCCTTGTCATCGAAATCTGAATTATTCTGTTTTTCACTTAGTAAAGTGAAAACTCGAGTTTTGATCTTAAAACTCGAGTTTTGGCCAACCCGAGAGCATTACAAGTTTTCAAAGTTTTCATGATAAAATGAAAACTCGAGTTTTTATTTTAAAACTCGAGTTTTGGCCAACCCGAGAGCATTACAAGTTTTCAAAGTTTTCATGATAAAATGAAAACTCGAGTTTTGATTTTAAAACTCGAGTTTTGGCCAACCCGAGAGCATTACAAGTTTTCATGATAATATGAAAACTCGAGTTTTGATTCCAAAACTCGAGTTTTGTTCAAGCGAAGAACAACTCACTTTCTTCGAGTCTTTGAAAACTCAAGTTTTGTTTTGAAACTCAAGTCTTGGAGTTTTGGACTACAACATACTATTTTCACTAACAATCCAAAACTCGAGTTTGGTTTTGGAAACTCGAGTTTTGAGATTCATTTAAACTTTGGTCCAAAAGCTCGAAACACGACTTTGCTCTCGGAAGATGAAAACTCGAGTTTAAGTTTTGAAACTCGAGTTTTGACTTAAGTGCTTGATTGAAAACTCGAGTTTTGATACACAAACTCGAGTTTCTAACGGTGATTTTGAAATTTGATTTCTACGTTTTTGCAAAGTGTCCTTGTTTGATCCTAATACTTTCCAGGAACATTCTCTCTATGCCTTGCTATGTTTAATGATCTTATTAGTGAGTCTCAGGTGATTTAAAGAATGATTTTGAAGTGATAAAGCAAAAAGCAAAAAGTGGTTCAGAACATTAAATGCTCTGTACAGAAAGTTGCACTACTTTGGCTATTCCATCTCGCACACGGCCTGCAAAACATTAAAGAATGTTTTCTACAACAAGCAACCGTGTTTCAAACGGATTGATTTGCGTAAGATCAACACAGTCTTCTTGGCCAGCCTGTTGGATTAAGCCGAGTTTAGAGAGAGAAGAAGCCAAAACTCACTTCCTAACCTTGGCAGAGTCTCTCCAACGGATCTGTTGAAATTGCAACGGTCATCTAATGATCTCTGAGTATAAATAGGACTGCATTCAAGTCCTCTCAACCAACACAACAACTGAAAACGCACAAGCATTCAATTTTCTCAACTACCTTTCAGTTTTCACTTGTATTCTGTCTTTTGACATTATAAGCTTCAGTGTTTATTATCATCTACTCTTAGAGAGAGTTTCTATCTGTAAACCATTTATTGATTGAGATAACCACAAGTCGGGGACTTGATGGTTGGGTGTATTGATTGCAACTTGTAAGGGGAGTGAGTTCTAGAGAGAGAACTACTCTTGAGTACGAGTTTGTAATCAGTTTGTGAGTATAGTGGATTGAAAATCCCAAGTGTGGCTTGGGAATTTGGATGTAGGTCAAGGATAAGACCGAACCAGGATAATTTCTCTTGTGCAAGCTTTCCTTCCCTTCCTCCTCTGTTATAATCTGTTTCTACTTGGTCAAAACAAAGCACTTTCGAAAAGTTTTTAAAATACCCAATTCACCCCCCTCTTGGGTATATAGCTCCATTTACACCAATTATTCAAAATAAAAGACAATATTAAAAGGATAATTAGCAAAGCCTAACGAAAACTTACTAAGGCAATACTTGAAGCTATTTAAAATATAACGAAAGCATATAAACTATTTAGTCACAATTAAATCATTATTTTCTTTTTTTTCAAAAAAAATATTATTTTGTATATTAATATTTAATTCCTAATTTACAAACATTAAAAAACAATGAATAAAAATGTTGTAATTAGAGGCGTATTTCAATGGGTTTCACTCTACACTACTTTTGGTGCAATTGATGCTTGTGGTAATCTTATCTGTCTGCAACATCATCCATGGCGGCAGCAACATAGCTAATGTGAAGTATCAATGTCTTTTCTTTTTTGTGTGTGCTAGACACATGTATCCTCTTATTTGAGGTAATATTGTTCTATGCGCTAAATGAGGGCACCTCTTCTAGCGGGATTTGAATCTTGCTTTGTTACATTGTAAAGGACTAGTCCTTTCCACTAGACCTAACCCCTAAAAATGTTCTATTTCTTGTCTTAGTTAATGTGAAGTATCAATGTTTTTCTGTGTGTGTGTGTGCAAGGCATAGGTACTCTCCTTTGGAGGCAATACTATTCGAGACATTAAATTTAGACACCTCTCACAGCAGGAATTCGAACATTGATTCATGACATTGTGAGGAACTAACCTCTTCCATTAGACCTAATCCCTCTTGCTAGTATCGATGTTCTGTTTCTTGTCTTGGTTCCAGGCTTTTATGTGGGTTGGTTTAGTTTTTAGGTCTTATGGTTTAATTTGGGTTTATTTATTTGTACTTTTCCCTTTGGATTGGGCTAATGTCCTTTGTAATGTTAACATGATCTTGTTAAGGCCCAATGTTTTTTATGTATTTTTTTTCTTAGGTTTGAATAAATTTGTCCTCTTATGAATAAAAGTCAAACAATTAATAATATTCTTCCCATTTTCAAATGCGTAAGCTGTTTTTATTCCCTAATAAAACTGCTTAAATGGAACCGGCCAAAAAAGAAAATGCTTAATATACATATATAAGAAAAATATATATTAAAATAATTTAATAATAGAAGAAGACTAAAATGTATATTATAAATAGGGGTTTAAATTTCTCATATTACATGAGAAGAAGAAGATTCCTACACACATATGAAATAGTGGCATCCATATATATATATATATATATAATGCTAATTATATATATATATGTGGGTTCCATCATTTCATGTGTGTGTGACATGAGAATAGGCTTATCTTACAACATGAGAAGTGTTTTTCCCTCACACACACACACACACGTATATACACACACACACAGATATATATATGTATGTATGCAGAGACGGAGGCACGTTGAGACAGAGGCACGTTGGTGCCTATGGGGCCAAGTGCAGACATAAAAAATTCAAAAAATATATATATTGTGAAGGACTTTTTAATGCAATTTATCTAGTTGGGATAGTTGGTTAAAAATTTTCAAAGTTACCTACAAGTCTTGGGTTCGAAACGTGCTCATCCCTTATTTTGTTTTTTTTCAGTGTCTGAGATTTTGCTGGTTTGTCATCTACCACGACTTCCCCTTCCTCAACACAGCAAGTACCCACTTTGTCTTCTCCCTCAAATACCACAAATATATCTCCCTCGTCTAATCCCACTATTCCATCATCTCATCCCACCTCTTGTAATCGCCACCCTATGACTACTAGAAGCAAGGCTGGTATTTACAAGCCTAAAGTGTACTCTGTGTCTTCTTCCTTACTTCCACCAAACACCATAGATGAGGCACTTGCTGATCTTGATTGGAAACAGGCCATCCCTTGGAGTTTTTGAGTTATCTAATTTTTAAATTCCTCGTCCTAGAGATTGAGATATAAACTCTTCTTTTTATGCCTTAATATGAGATTTCATTACTTTGGATGTCCCTAATTTAACTATCCTTTGTGGATGAGTAGGCAGTATTTGGTATTTGGAGATCTGTTAGAGATAAGTTTAAAGAACTTTCAAAGCTCTTCAGCAAAATCTTTGTCTGAGTAGGAGAGATATCCAGCATATTACTACTAAGTAAGGAGCTCTTTACTTCCTAAATTTTGTATTATCCAACATTTAAAACTTTCCTTAAAAAAAAAATTTCGGGGGCAACCGAATCCCCGAATCCCATCACTAATTGTGCACCCACAAACCTAAATTTCTAGCTCCATCCTTGTATGTATGTATATGTGTGTATGTGTATATATATACACATACATATATATATGTATATGTATATGTGTGTATATATGTATGTATATGTATATATTGCTTTATTTAATTATTTTTTATATATGTTTGGCCATGCATTTATTTGCTTTCTTTCATTTAATAACGACTTACAAATAATATTTTGATTTGATATATTTATTTATTTTTAAATATTTTTGAAAAGGGTAAAGAAGCAAAAATACATTTTTCTTTTTTCTTTTGTTTTGTTTTTTTTTTTTCAAAATGTGCCATTGACACCATAATCAAATATTGGGTAAAAAATTACGTATGAACTTTTTTAAAAAAGAGCAAGAATCCCCCTCGTTAAATATCTGTTACTTTTTCAAAATATACTTTTGTAGTGTGCAAAAAAAAAAAAAAAAAAACCTATACTTTTTTTTCATACATGTCCCCTTCTCTCACTTTTTTATAATTACATCACTTCTAATTAATTATAATATTTTTTAAAAAGATTTTCTCTTTCTATTCTCCTAATCTTCTTTCACCTCTTTGAAAGAGTTGTCCACCATCTTCACCAACCCTATCTCCATCATCATCATTGGGTATTTATAATGTGCCCCATTATTTACACTCTAGCCTATCAGAACACAACACCTCACTTCATTTTAATCCTAGTCCTTAGCTCATCTGTCATTTAAAAATACTTAATTTAAAATTTAATTTTGTCAAGTAATTTAATCATTTTTACATCCTCTCTTCTTTCTACTCCTTTGACAAACCCTTTCTTCACAGTCTCTTCATCAACGAAGTCCTCCCTTTCTTAGATTTGAGGCTGATTGAATTAATAGAAGGTGAATATGACAGCAGCTGTGCAACAATGTAAAGCAATGATGAAGGCAACGATTTAATGGCTTTTCCAGATATAAGTTTATGAGTGACGATTTCTTCTCGATCATCAATGATGATGAATGTGATAAATAGTAGGATGCTGGTGGTGATGGAGGGGACCTGATCAATTCACGGTGTTTGAGATTTTAAAAATCCTTATTTATGTAAATAAATAAATAAAAAAAACTCATCTTATATACTTATATCATATATGTAAATCACAATGAAAAGTTGTTTTTAACGCTCTAATCGCTATTGTGACATCCTAATTTTTATTTATAGTAATTAAATATTATTAGGATATGATTTATTAAGTAATATGAGATTAAAAAAGATCTGAAATAATAAAATTACGAGTTTTCTCTATATTGTAAAAGATAAATGAAATTAAAAAATATAATAATAATATAAATGCAGGCCCACTCACATATATGCAACTCCTCCCGTGACTTTTCCCTCATTCTTTATCTTTTTGTTAAAAAAAACATAGAAAGAATATAATATAAAGATGTGGGGCCCATATACATATTTATTTCATCCCTCACTTCTTCAATCCTTCGTTTTCTCTGGTATATATTAAAAATAAAATAAAATAAAAAAACAATATAATAATAAAGAGATAGGCTCACACCTTCAATATATCCCCACCCCACTCGTTTTCATTTTTTCCAAAGCCGCCTTCGTCTTCTTCCTCTCGTTGGTCAGCCATTTCTTTTCAAGGTCTTATGATAAATTTTGAGGATCGATAAGGTATTTAAGATCACTTATTCATTAAATTCCTTCTATGAAAGTTATTCTAAATGATTTTATCTTTCTAATGATACTACCTTTATACTTATTATAAAATATTTTAAGGTTGGGATTTTTGGTAAGTTTTGAGTTTGTTAATAGATGTAGAAGACAATTAATAATCAATTTTAATTGGTTTACTTTTGTTATTTAATTTATATAAACTTTTATAATGAATTTTCTATATAATCAGTTCATAAATAATTCAATATTGAATTTTTTAACTGATTAAATTGGGGTTAAATAATTTATTTGGATTATTGAAGGTATTCTTAAAGTTTTATATTTCATTATTTGAGAGATCTGGAGTTAAGGTTTAAATATTAGAAAAATGTTATGATTAAATATAATAGTTTTACTAATTAAATTTGAGTTTAATGGTTGATTTATGTTAAAATTGATGTTTAATCGGTTTAGAATGTTGTTAGATTTATAAAATGAAAATGGGTATTTTGGGCGAAACTCTAAGTTGGAGAAATTGGGGATTTTGATCTAGTTGAGTAATCACAGGATAATTATTAGTTCAAATGAGATATTAGGGTTTGGAAAAGATATTAATTATTTGATATTAGATTGGAGGTTTAGTTGGTCATTAAATGATATTTAGGCGTTAAAGATAGAGTTTGAGAGCTTTTTTGTTTAGCAATTGATTGATGATAAATTGTATTATCATGGTGTAAATTGAAGTTAAATTATTTGATATTAGCAAATTGGAAGCATTCAAGTATTGGTAAAAATAAGCTTGGAATAGAGGTAACCTTGATTATTATTATTATTATTTATATATTTGTTAACTATATATACATATATTAAACTGCTTTGAGATTTGTTGTGTCTATGAAGGGCTTGATTTGGAATTGTATATTTGACTCAAATTATATTGATGAGATTAGAAACTATTCAAGCATGCTTGTGTGCATTAGAACTCATGATTAAGTATTTTGGAAATAGTTTAATTAAGCATGCTTGTGTGTTATGATGGAAATACCGTTTATTATAAGTGATTTTGAAATGATTTATATGTTTTATATGTTATTTGTTATCATAAAGATGATTGATGATGAATTATTTAATAAATTCTATTTGAAACAATACTTGTGATTTGGAACTTGTATATACATGCCAATATTGTAATTGTTTGTCATTGATGCATATGGATGGTTGTGGAGTTGTGAGGAGTTGGAGTAAGGAGGGATTTGTATGATGAGATTTCTTACCATGTGTTTTGTCATCACTCGGTGCACAATGAATGATACTTGTCAGGGTCATTCTTCCATGTTTTCCTTTGGCCGAGATTGCATTGGAGCTGTGGGACATGTGAGACTTCTTTAGTTGTGTTCTTTTAAAGAAGGGAGCCATAATACAAACTTAAGCTCCATACCGTAGCCGGGTGTATCTTAAGAAATAGTGGGCTATTAGACAATCCAGTCAAATAGATGAGTGTTTGTTGGACTATATGTTAGTCTATGGCTTTAGTCAGCGGTTATAAGGCTAGTCAGGGGTAATAAGGATGATTTATGCATTCAATCATTTACTGGACATGTTATATATGCGATTTATGATTTGAATGATAAAGCTCTTGAATAATTATTTTTGTAACAAGGTTGAGACATGTTTTTGTGAAATCTCTTATGAATGATAATTGAAAAATGAATTGATGTTCAAATGTTTAAGAACCCTTTTTGGGAGGGGGTTTTGGTAACCAAATCGAGAACTAGTTTGTGAAAGGTTTTATATTGATAATATGAATAAATTATTGTGGGTTGAACATGGTTTTTGAATTGTATGTTCTTGATCTTGGTTTACATTTCTGAATAACCAATGGTTTCTGAGGTCTTTGGATCTCATGGTTACTATATTTACATTTCCAGGTGAGAAATGAATAGGGTTGTAGGGAAGTTGTAAGAGGTGAGCCTAGTTGAAGGCTTTTGTTAAGGTTCCTCTTACTGGCATACGTAATCAATTTTCATTCTTGTTTATATATGTAATGTCATGGCCTAAGAACTATGTAATTATGGTTTATAAAAAAGGTGTTACAATTTTAGTATCAGAGCCTCATGTTTTGAGGGATATGGATTGAGTTTCAAAGAAAGAATTTAGTGGTCATGGCAACATATGTCTTAATGACATGTGTGATTCCCTGTAGAGCTGGGAATCAGGGCCTCGAGATAAGGAAAATATCTATTTTTAAAGCCCACCCGATAGGACCTGGGGCCCGGAAATTACTATTCCAAATTTTAACTTTTTTTCTGGGTTTTTTTCAAAAAAATATAATTAGTAAATTGCAACCATTAAAATTCTAATGTATCAAATAAATATTATCAACATTAATATTTAAACAATACAAATCATCCAACAAATAAACACATTCATTAATTCGTAATAAAAAAACAAACTATTGTCCACAATTACCTCACATAAAACGTAAGAAGCATTAAAGTAAGCAACATTAAATAACTCACATAAAATATAAAAGCATACCATTATCATTATCAATTGTCACCTTCTTCATCACTATCATCAATTTCATAGATATTTGATTAGGATTCACTTTGTAAGTAAGACCGTGCTTCACTCTTTGACTAATTTTTTTAAAATGAAAATGCTACGTAAGGGGCCTAACGGCCGCCCGGCCCCGCAGGCCGCCCGATTAGGCCCGAGGCCCTACAGGGCCGGCCCTGTAGGGCCAATTTCAAATTTCAGGCATATTTATCAAGCCCGAGCCCTACAGGGCCAGGGCCTAAACGGGCCGGCCCGACGGGCCCGGCCCGATTTCCGCTCTACTTCCCTGTTTAGTAAGTCCGCTTATTAGTTAAATTATAGACCATCACCTTGTTAAGTTATCTAATTGCGATTTTGTCCTTAATTAGATCAGGAAAGGATAAGAATAACAAGTTTGCAAATTTAGAATAATCTTGTGCCCTAAGATAATGATAAATTTTTACATAATTGAGGTAGTTATCAAAAGTTGATAAGTAGATGCAAAGACAAGAATAATTAGATAGAAAGAGATATCGAAACAATGATTATACTAATCATGAAGTTGACTGGAATACCAAGTTTTGGAGAATATTTAATATACACACACATGTATGTATGTATGTATGCATGTATGTATAAGTATATGTTACGTATGTATGTATGTATACACATACACACACATATATATATATACAGAGGTGGACACACATGCATGAGAAGGGGGGCAAGTGCCCACCTTTAAAATCTAATGTGAAAATACAAAAATGCCCTTCTATTAAAATTCAAGTTTCCCAAATTTAATTTCCCTCCTCCTATTTTATTTTCCCGTGAGCTTTTTTTCTCCTCCACCTCCATTATCCAAACCTAATAGTAGAGAACTCTATTCTATTCCAGACCCATCGTTTGCATCTGCATACTGATTCATCTCCTCTCAAACAATATGATGGCGCAATCTATTCAGATCTAGCGCTTTTATTGAGTGCCCACCCTTCATTAATTTCTTAGATCCTCCACTGTATGTATGTATGTATGTATGTATGTATGTATGTATGTATGTATGTATGTATGTATGTATGTATGTATGTATGTATGTATACATACATACATATACATATATACACACACATACATATATGTATATACATACATACATATAGATATATACGTATATAGTTGGGCAACATGGAGAGATTAACGGAAATGCTTATATGGTTAGTTGTATTACTTACTAAAAAGAGTCAATTGTTACTCAGTCAAGAGATGGTAAAGCGAATGACACAACTTAGCTAGTAATTGAAGTGTGGTAACTTGGAAATGATTTAAGAAAAATCCTTGGTCATTATTATCCTATTATATTGAGGTCTAATAAAAAGGAAGGAATTCTTAATCATAAACAAGAAAACTTATGCAAATGAGAGTTTGTAGCCAGATGTTTGAGGTTGCCAAATACTCCTTGTGCCTTCAGGATGTGAATGTTGTTAGGTGGATATGAAAAATGTTATCACTACTACAAAATACTTAAAAGACGACCTAAAAAAGACCCAATTAACGTCCTTATTCTTAGGGACGTTGGGGAGAGTGTAGTAGTATATTTCCATATGAGGAGACCTGAAATGGGTTCGGGTCGCCTCATATGAGGCGATTTGAAAGGTGTTGGGTCGCCTCATATGAGTATGAGGCGACCTGAAATGGTTTTGGTCGCCTCATTTCTCATATGAGGCGACTGAAACCTTTTCGGGTCGCCTTATTTCCGACTCCGATTTCATGTGGCCTCATATGAGGCGACTCCGAAATGGTTTCGTGTCGCCTCATTGCTCATACGAGGCGACCGAAACCTTTCGTGTCGCCTTATTTCCATATGAGGCGACACGAAACTCTTCAGTCGCCTCATTGCCCATATGAGGCGAACGAAAACCATTTCGGGTTGCCTATTATCACCCAAAGACGCCCTGAAATCTTTTCAGGTCGCCTTAATGTATTTTTTTTTTTAAAAAAATGCGCTTGTTTGTTTTGTTTGGCTAATTTGCTGCAAATGCTTCACAAAATAATTAAGCGCATATTATATTATGTATGTGCATTCCATCAAGAATACCGTGGTTCAATAAGAAAATTGTAAAAGTGACTTCAACAAAAGAATTGGCTCCACATACAAGAGAAGGACAATATATATGTTCTAATCATGTCAACAAAATCAATCAAATTCACAACTTAGCTTCCAACATAACCATGAGGATGCAAGAATGTAAGAAGGCAAGTTCGGGAAAGTCACTTAAGAAGGCATCGAAACTTTCAAAGAACTTCAACAACAAAAGAAAGAATGTATGACCTAGATTTTGGTTACTAAAACTAGACCAAAAACAACAAACAAAGCACCACCATGACAACAAATTTTTCTCACATTTGGAGGCAATTAATCTCTAAAATTTCACAACAGCTTTCACAATTTAATGCAGCAATTAGATAGCATCAACATTCCCTTCAATTGGCAAATAACACTGATATGCGACAAGAGGCAAATATATATAGCGAAATGACTTTTGAACACGAAGCTTAACAATTTCAAGGTTTCAGCTAAAGTGAATGAGAGCCACCTTTAAATCACAGTACCACACAAGCGAATCAAACCCCTCCCAAGCAAAAACCCCACATAAAACTTGCAGCAAATCAGTTATGATGGTATGATTCAACAAAATTCTCAAGTCTTGGTTATTGGAAAATCAAATGCAGTAAGGTGTAATGGCAAAATCAAACCTCATATGACAGTGATCTATTTCCAGAATTAAACAAGTGATCTAACCTCATATTCACAGCAATTATAGTGGCAAATTCAAGAGCAACACCAATAATTTACAGAAACCGATGTCATCACAGCTTAATAAGTTTGACAATGACAATCACCCTAACAAGTAATGACTTGCCTATATATTCACATTGAGCCATGTTCAAGAAGATATCTAGCCATCATGTCTCGAATCGAATCGATGTCATCCCGTGAGTACGGATCCTCGCATGCACGAAAAAAGCGTAAATTGGAAAACAAGGTATAATTAACAACGAAGTACCACAACAAAAAATATCATCATTTGAGGATCACGGAGCATTACATACATTTTGCAAGCCGGTAGTACGTCCGGCGGAAACGATAGATTGCATCCAATTGATAACGTAGTATCCGTACTCGGTGTGGCCTGGTTGGTGATGGCACTATAAATAAAAAACAAATTGTTAAACGAAAGCTACCGTGTCTCGAGAAAAAACTTGAATTGAAACTACTTACCTTAGGATAAAACCACTTCGGTCCACCCCGCTCCCGTGCTCCAAGAACTGTCTATATGTCCTAAGACCACTATCATTAAAATGGAAATTAACAAACATGAAAACAATTCATTTAAAAAAAGAATCGATGATTTAGACAAAAATTTACTTACTCGGCAAACATGGTTTTGATATCCTCGTTGGCTCGCCACCTATGGAATCGAACCAATAACATGCGTTCTTGGCGGGACAAACAACGCACAGGGTCCAATGAGCACTACAACATATACATATTAATATTAAACTAAGATAAAAAAGCATTTTTTCCTTAAAAATCTTATATAGACAAAAAAAAAATACGCACCCTTCATGTATTGGCGCTAGATAACAAGACGATTTTATGTCGCCCATTGTTAAACCAACATAAATGGCCCTCCGGCTAAGATATTGCGAGCCGAAAGTGTGGATCCAGGACATAAGAATCCATACAAATCCAATAGGTCTCCCTTTTTGCGGATGTCGTGCGAGACACTACGATCGAAATAAAATGATAAGTGTTGTTGAATATATTAAACAAAAAAAGAGTATTGACATAATTAAAGGGTAAAAAAAACTTACAAGATTGCAAGTTGAAGCCACTTTGTATATCTAAACAAAGTCCATATGCATAAACTCGTCAAATCTTTCTGTCAATTGATATCGGATATGTCTTGTCTGCACCGACAATGCCCGGGAGGCATCTCGCAAGCCGATAGAGACGATGTCTGGTAGAGCTCTCGCGGCGTTGATAAGTATGGAAATGCCGCAGCTTGTTCATGCTATGAAAACATAATAAACAAATTATGAGTGGGTTAGCAATGAAAATCAATCTTAAACCCTACTCATCGTCAAAAGAATGTATTTCTTACCATTGGAGGTGTCGTCCCCACCTCAATAAGATGATGCGGCCAAAGGATGAACGATGTGGTGGCGGTGTCTAGCGTGCGAACCTCCTCATCAACAATAGGGATGGCGGTCTTTTCTTCCCCTCTCGCACACTTGTCGAGTCACCCTACGTTGGTCTTGTGGAATTTGCATATGGTGGTGTGTGGTTTGTTCGGGTAAACAAGACCATCTCGCAACAATCCGCCGGTGTGGGTCATCCAAATATAGGCGGCAGGTTGTCCCCCCTGTGGAGTGTGAGAAGGCTCGCCAGGCTCGTCAATAAGTACATCTGGAGAGTGATGGGAAGGTTCGCCAATAGGTACATCTGGAGCGTGAAAACTTTCCTTTGCTTGGGAAGGCGGGATTCCTCGTTTGAAGGTTGCGTTGCCTTCCCTTGTATCATCTCCTCATTTCACCCCGTAGTTGTGCCATAACCTCATCTACGAGGGACGCTCGAATTTTGGCTACAAGCTGAGGACTAGGGTTGTCATCGTCATGCGAACAACTCGAACGCCGTCCAAAGTATTTCGTGACACTAACTCCCCTCGGCTCCCCACGAACAAAGCATCAAGGTAATCGGGCTTCCCAATCGCGTGGACAAAATGTCCATCCGTGTACCCGCGTGAATGAACCTTGGCCGCTTTGCTGCTCAAGCACATCCGTATCATAGGATTTTTCATAAATATTAACTAATTAAACTCTAAAAATATGAAACAACTGAAGCTATTTAATACTTCTAATTTAACTACTTACAATCTTTGAAGCAACCTCACCACATCTTCATTTATGTATTTCTCGCCCTTCTTCCTCGCAGCTATCCATTTTTTATGGCGAGGAGGACGCTCAGGGGCCTGGATAACAGTGGAAGGATCGGATTGCGCAGCTTCCTTCATTCTCTGCAACTCTTCTTCCATCAGCCTCCGTTCAAGCTTCTTATAGCCACCCCTAGACATGCAATGCGGATACTTATTTCTCGCTTGCCTCTCCCTATTGGCTGACTTTTTCCCCGTGACACGAAAACAAATAAAACTGAGCCTTCAATGTCAAATAGATTCAAATAAAAGATAAGATATGAAAGAAATTTTACAAGAAATTCGGGATTCGCGTGACGCCACAAACTCCCTCCGGTCCTCTAGACTAATGTAATCATAGTCCCGACATGGGTCCTTGTCCCTCTTTGCCCCTCGAATATACTTTCTAGTGAGCTTGTTCTTAAAGTCTTTCCAACGTATACGAACCTCGCCCATCCAATGCTTGTACATGGCCTTATTGTTAGGCACATCATACGTTTCTTGCAAGGTAAAAGAGAAGATATGAAAGAAATCAAGTGATAAAACTAAAGATACAAATGCATAAGATATCGAAAGTGAGATACCAAAAGTTGTGCCCAGATCAACTCCTTCGTTTTAGTAGGAACCAACTTCCAATGAGAGAATACAATGCGAACTTTGCTTCGAGCCGATAGCCTACGTAGCTAATGAAGTTGTCTTCCTCGGACCAATTGGATTCATATTGGCATCGAACTCCACATGCAGCCTCTTTTTTCGATCGTCACGACGTGCAATTAACGCACCCATATGTGTGCTACCTCTACCCTTTCTCCCCATCGGTACATCATTCCCACCATCACTCGATGACTCGTCGATCTAGACATATTCCCTGCTCATCAAAGACAAATCAATAATGTTAGATAGGGTTATTATTAAATAATAAACAAATGAATAAAATGAACTAACATGTTAAACCCGTACAAAAATAACATAGGACTTTTTCATAACTTAAGACCTTACTTTATATGGTTTCCCATATTCCTTCGAATGATCCTTCCTTGGAGCATATTCTTCATCATCTACCAATTCTACTTCACGTGTTGTAGGTGGATTTGTTGTGAAAGGGAGTGTATCGTCCAGGTTCAAGGATTCTTCACCATACGTCTTTTTTTACTTTGAAGTACAATGGACATTTTGTTATTTGCGAGGTCTCGTAACATAAAACACTTGTTTCGCTCGGCTTGCTAGAATGAATGGCTCGTCTCTATGACCAAGTCTTTGAAGATCAACTGAGACAAATCCAAATTTAGGATCTATTACAACAAAGATTATTGTTAACCCACTTGCATTTAAATAAAGCAACTTTGAACTTGGTGTAGCTCATCTCCCATATTTCTTCAATAACTCCATAATAGGTCATAGATGCTAACAGGGTTTTTGTCTTTCGAACTCGAAAAGTGCATGGATTCAGCTTCAACCATCACCCCACTGTTTTTACGGTAACTCCCTGTCATCTTGGTCTTTTGTGTAGAAAGAATATCCGTTGATATCATAACCTGTCCAAGTGATGACCGATAAGAAGGCCCCAGGCTAACCACTCGATTGTAGCCGACACACCGGTCTCGTGCAATACCTTCTCCTCGAACCACTTTATAAATGTCTTCTTTTGCTCATTAGCTATCTCGCATGTCATTCTTCCTTGGATTCATATTCTTCAAACTCTTTCGTGTTCATCAATGTATGGTTGAACTTCTTCCGTATTATTCAAGATGTACGGGTGTGCTTGCAACACCTCGCACGAAGCATATTCTTCGGTTTGATTCCTCGAGTTCCCTCACTTATCCCCTTATCATGCCGAGATTGTAACGTCGCCCCGATAGATAATCTTTACGAGAACTCCATAGCCTCTTCCACTACATATCTCTCAACGATTGAGGCTTCCGCCGATAAGGATTTTTAGAATACCCTTTTAAGATCTTCATGTATCGCTCGAAAGGGTACATCCACCTTAGGTAAACCTGGACCGAGAGCCTTACCTCCCTTACCAAGTGCGCTATCGGGTGCACCATTACATCGAAAAATGCGGGAGGAAAATGTATCTCTAGTTGGGACAAAATAATATAACCCTCGTTTTCCAATTCATCCAACTTTTCAATGTCAATGACTTTGTTACATATAGCATTAAAGAAAATACACAATTTTGTTATAGTGGTCCGCACTTCATCTTTCATAATGCCCCTAATAGCTACCGGTAATAGTTGTTGCATCAACACATGATAATCATGAGACTTCATTCCCACTAACTTCAAATCGTCCATTGAAACACACCTTCTCAAATTTGAAGAATATCCTTGTGGAACCTTAATGTCATATAGACACCCACACAAACTTTTTTCTCCGCTTTTGATAGTGTATGAGCTGCTTGGCTCCATGTATGCCCTCTTACCATCTTCCGTTACTCGTGGATGTAACCGTTCTCTTATTCCCATATCAACCAGGTCTAGTCTCGCACTAATTCCATCCTTAGTCTTCCCGGTATGTGCAAAAGAAATCGACAAGGCTATCGCAAACATTTTTTTCCACATGCATCACATCAAGCTGTGTCTCACATCAAGACTACGCCAATATGGAAGATCAAAGAAAATTGATCTCTTCTTCCATATATTCTTCTCACCCGCAATCCTTTTTCGTTTACCCAATGTGACATTGATATGCATCACCCGACTATAGACTTCCTCTCCGGTTAATGCCTTTGGAGCCGTTCTATGCTCCGTAAGCCGTTAAAACGCTTTCTTAACTTACGATATGGGTGGAACCGATCAAGAAACCTCCCGTGACCGAGGTAGACCGTTTTTTTCCATGCTTTAATTGCTGGAAGTTTGTGTCGCTTCACATATTGGACATGCTTTATGCCCCTTCACACTTGTACCCAGACAAATTTCCGTATGCGGGAAAGTCGTTGATCGTGGTAAAAATCATTGCACGCAACTTGAAGGACTCCTTCTTATATGCATCAAACACATCTACGCCTTCCTCCCACAATTTCTTCAAATCCTCAACCAAGGGCGCCAAGTACACATCGATATTGTTCCCGGGCTGTTTTGGTCCGTAAATCATCATAAAGAGCATCACATACTTGCGTTTCATACATAGCCGGGGAGGTAAGTTGTATATTACAAGGAGAACCGGCCATGCACTATGGGTGCTTGCTAAGAGTCCGATACGGATTGAAGCCATCCGTACAAAGCCCTGGACGAAGGTTTCTTGGCTCACCGCCAAATTGAGGGAACATTTCGTCTATTTTCTTCCATTGCGAGAGAGTCACCGGTGCCGTAGATATTTTCCATCGGATATTCTCTCATCGAATGCCATCTCAACTTCTTTCTTTGTTGCTTCACTAGTAAACAGACGCTTAAACCGAGGAATTATGGGAAGATACCACAAGGCCTTCAAAGGTTGCCTTTTTTTGTGTGATCTCCGAACCACCACCTTTCTTCACTTTGTATCGTGAAGTTTTACACTTCGGACAATTACTAAGGCCTTCATACTCATTTCTGTACAATATGCGGTCATTAGGGCAACTATTTGTGTATCTTTTTATACTCCATACCCATCGTAGATAAGATTTTCTTGGCCTCATACATACGATTTGGAAGTACATTATTATCGGCAACATATCACACAACAATTCAAGCAACGACGTGAAAGCGCTATCGGTCCACCCACATGTTGCCTTTAAGTTGACCAAATGTAAGGTCCCAATCAACCGTGTATACTTAGTACACCCAGGGGAACAAAGGTGTCTCGCATCACTCCGCACGCTATCATATTCATGCGGTTGTGCAAAGGATTCGACCTCAACATCATGAATCATTCTCTCCATTCCATCATCATCTACCTCAACTTCATTTTCGTAGGATGCACGGGAGTTACCTCCTCACCATGCCATATCCACGTTGTGTATCGAAGGTTTATTCCATCACAAATTAGGTGGTCCCTTATATCAGCAATATCCCTTCGAACCCCATTTAAACAATTAACACATGGACAATAGTACATCCCATTTTTTGTAGCCACATTCCTTCTAGCAAATTCAATAAACTCTTCCACCCCATTCTCATATTCTTCACTAGTTCTCAAAGCATTCATCCAACTATGAACCATTTTCTTATCACCTAAGACATTTCCAACAAAGTCAAGTTCATAACAATTTCAATAACGACATGGTTTTTTCTCAATCTTGTAAAATAAAATTGGCAAGCATTTCCCCTCAACGAGTGAGACATCCCAAAATTTCAACAACAAACCATTTCAACTTAATTCAACAAAACTTACTAACTAAGGCAATTTAGAAAATATCAGCTATTAAATCCAATAATTTCATCAATACAAAAAACTAAAATATATCTAAGTTGTCTAAGTCATAAACTATAAATTATGGACATCTAAGCATCATTATCCATACTACAAAGATTACCTAGTTCAATGCACATCAACAACAAAACAATATTTAACTATAATTACCTCAACTTTAAATTCCTCTCCTTGAAATTTATTTGCTCTAGTCAACCTAAAGACAACAACAATAAAGACAACATTAGAATTATTCAAACTAACATTGAGCTTAGGATATAACATATGAGAGGGAATAATTGTATGACAAAAGCAACATGATTAAAAATACCTACCCTAGGACCCCTCAAGCTCTTGTGGGTTGTTGTCGTGGCCAAGTCACAAACAAGTAGTCGGTATAAGATCAATATTTATCAACTAAATCCCCCAACACTGATTTGTTCCATTTCCTTGCAATAAAACAACCATTACAAAAGCATGAGAAGAAAGCATGGATATGGCATGGTGAGGAAGTAACAAGTCTATTATTGAAGTAACAAGTCTACCAAATTAAAGTGGTGTGTTTTGAAACTAAAAGCAACATGAACACAAATAAAACTAAATACTATGTAGACTTACCCTAATTTTGCAAGACTCATAGACCCTTTTTATTTTTAAGAAAAATTGGTGTGTTTTGAAAAAGAGGGAAGATTTAATGTAATTGCAACAATACAAGAATGCACCATCAAAATCCTCTTTTTTTGTCTTTTGCTATAGCTTCGCCATGTGATATACGTAATCTCTACTGAGGGGGCTTTCTAGTAAATAATAGTAGGGAATTGCTCAGAGTTAGTTAGAAGAAAGAGAAATTAGTAGTGACGTGGCATAGGCAGGGAATTATACATAGTGTAATGTGACCATTGCATGTTTTTTCGTGAATGAATTCAGTCCTTTTTCCTCTTCGTACTATCACAATGTGAGATTTTTATTCTAAGAATTTGTGGAGAATGACACACTTGACACATGTCAAAAAACATAATCCTCTTGGTCCAGGGAAATCCACGACATAAGAGCCACAATTCAAATCTTCCAGCAACAGCATTGGTTTGACTATCATGCATTAATCATACACACCACATATAGAAAGTGAATAAATGAAATAAGTTTAGTGTCAATTTACTTGAATAAGTACTTTTGGGGATCTTAACTTAATTCCAAATAAGCACAAACTTGAAAGACGAAAACATGGAAAGTCTCTCGCAAACACGCATTCCCTATCTACAACCAGATCTAGATTTTAGTTTCGGTTCCAGGCAAGGTCCGAGTTCGAAAGTCGACAAAACACTTAACTAAGCATATCAAATAGTGAGGAATACGATTTTGTTTGTCCATCTACATTATTACCAAGAGCTATAGTCATAGTGATCATCCTTATCCCATGTTTTAGATGTTCAACAATTTGACAAAATAAAAAAAGAAAAGAAAAGCATTACGAGCGTACCGTAGAGATAGTCGTGAGAAGGTGGGGGACCATGCGGAGAGGTCGACGGCCGACGGGACGCCGAGAAGAGAGAAGACGGAGGAAACGACGGACGATCACGACCGAGTCGATAGGGTTCGCCGGCGATGAGGAAGATGACGGAAAAATGACCTAGATATCAATCTGGGTTTTTGACGGCGACGAGGGAAACAGAGGAGTCGCAACTTCGAAAATAAAAGAGAATACATTCGCGGGTTGGAAAAATAGGGTTATGAGAGATTTTAGGCGACTCGATTAGGCTTCAAGTCGCCTATATTAGAAAATAGGCGACTTGATCCAATTTCAGTCGCCTCTTTTTTGCTAATAATAGGCGACTTTTGAAAATGGATCGTCGCTTTTTTTCAAAATATAGGCGACCGAAACCCATTCAAAGTCGCCTATATTTGACAATTTAATAATTTTTTTTTTAAAAACAACTTGGCCCTTTAATTCTTGGTTTTAGTTGTGCAAAATAGGCGGCTTTGAATGCGTTTCGGTCGCCTTATATTAGAAAATAGGCGACTTGATCAATTTCGGGTCGCTATTTTTCCCTAATAAAGACGACGAAATTGGATCGAGTCGCCTATTTTCTAATATAGGCGACCGGAAATGCATTCGGTCGCCTATTTTGACAATTTTTACAATTTTTTTTTTTTTTTTAAAAAACATGTCCCTTCAATGCTCGGTTTTGGTTTATGGCAAAATTTTTTTTTTTTTAATTGGCAAATAGATAGGCGACACGAAAATGTATCGTCGTTTGTTTTTGGACAATGGCGAGCCGATTATTGTTCGGGTTGCCTATTTTTTTCAATGCTTGGTAATTTTCCTCGCGTAAACAAAATATCCCCGCGCCAAATTTTTTGGCATATTTCGATCGTCTTGAAACATTATCGTCGCCTATTTTAGAAATTTTTTAACATTTTTTTTATAAAAAAAACCCTATGTCCCTTCAATGCTCCGTCTCGGTTTAAGGCAATTTTCTTCTTTGTAATAGATTTATAGGCGACCGAAACATGTTTGGTCGCCTATTATCGTACTTTTTACACATATGGCGCGCAAACAAAATATTCTTCCGTATTTCCTACTGGCGCCAAATTTTTTAGAGATTTCAGCGTCTTGAAAAATTATCGTCGCCAAAATTGATTTTTTTTTCAAAAAAAAAGTACATACCATGGCTCCAAAGGCAATTAAAGCATCCTTAAAAAAATTTAGGATGTCAAAAATTAATTTTAGAAGTCCGAACAATTATTCGGGATGTTGAAGGCTTATTTTCCTTGTATATAATTACAAGATTGCCATTGGCCTCATTTATTACTACCTATTTCTTATTTAGGACGTCTCTGGGGAAGTAATATCACATTTTTGTAGTAGTGTATTAGATAAGAATAAGTTGAAGTTGAGTTAGAACCTTCAGGTACATCTTTCTTAGAAAAGATGTGCACTAGTGCTTAAATAATTGTTGAATATTGGAGAAGAGGTTGAGGAAATGATGGAAACATATGGATTTTACCCCACTATTTGAGATCTTCAAGAAGGGTTAATAAAAAAAAATATTTATAATTTAAGAGTTCTGGTGATAGAGTTACTATTCAAGAATCATGATTTCAAGAATAATAATGAAAAAAAAAAAAACCTCCAGAATTTTAGGCCATGTTAAATGACCTTAACCTAACATCATGTGAATCAATTTTATTTTTTATTTTTAAATAACTTTGGAAGTTCTTGAAGCATTTGTGGTTGAACACTACCCCCCAACAAAAAAATAAAAATAAAAATAATCAATGGCGTGATTGAAGGCTCTTCTAATCCTAGTGCCTGTTTTAATACTACTTTTACATGCATACCGTGACTTCTTTGTCCTTATGCCTTACCTCAAATATATATAATATTGCACAAATCATTACCTATTTCCCTTAATTTATACTTGCAGGTGTGAAAAGAATCTACTCTATTTTTTTAAAAAAATTCTATAAATAAGATTAGGAGAAGAGAAAGAGAAATTATTTTTTAAGAAATGTTAAAATTAATTAGAAGTGATGTAATTATAGAGAAAAGAGAGAAGATGACATGTAGGATTATATGATATATGCATCTTTTCACTCAAGGTTCGAATATGGTGCCAGCAACAATTTTTGAAAAAAGATGATGGGTATTTTTGTACTTTTACAAAACCATGTTTTGAAAAAGGAACAGATGTTTAACAGAGTTAACAGAGGTGACATTTTTTCTTCTTCTCAATTTTTAAAAAAATACGTGTATTTTTGTACATGAGGTTTGATTATGGTGCCATCAGCTCTTTTTTTTTTTTTTTTTTTTAAAAATTAAATAATAATTGAGAAACTCGCATGGCTCATATTTAATAATTATGCAAATCCCTATTGCTTCACCTTATTCTTAATTAAGGCCTTATAGTTTTCTCAATTAAAGGTATTGATTCTTAAACTCGTAATTTATTAACTTGTAAGAGAAACATTGCAAGCTCAGTTGATGATGATGTAACTCTTACTTAGCATGCACATGGATTAATTTTGTTACATGGATCTAATTAAAATCAAAATAAAACCAATTTACAAATTTTTTATAGATGCAAGGAGGTATCTAGAGCATATTTTATGTTAATAATAAATGTACATTTTTAAAAAACCTCGTGTTTATGTTGTATCTTAGAAACTTACATGTTATTTAATCAGCATACATATTGACCCTAATTAAATAGATAATAGGGACTAATGACATAGTAGAGAAAATTGTAAGAAACCAATAAAAAAAGCAATAGGAGCTGATTAAAAATAAGAATTGAGAAAATATTTTCCCCCAATTATTCGTAGCCATCAGGTAGATGTGGTGGAAGCCTTGAAGGTGAACATCACAAAGGCAAACAAACACGTATTGGCTTTCATCACTAGATCAGATAGAGCCAAAATCTTCAATTACCACTCTCTCACACTCTTCATATACTCCATACAGACACACACACACACTCACGGTCACACACAATAGGAATCTAGCTAGAGAACCAGATAAGATATATATGCTATTGTACAGCTAAATTTGAGAAGATGGAATCAAGAGTTGAAGATATTGTGATTGTGGGAGCTGGAATTGCTGGCCTTGCAACCTCCTTAGGACTTCACAGGTACCTTCTAATTCTAATCTCTCGTGTGTTTTTTCGCTGTGAAAATTACTGCGAAATGCGAATAGCTCGGTTAAGAATTGAGGTTTGAAGGCATATGTAGTACATCGACATGAATTGGTGCAGAACTGAACCTGCCAAGCTTATCTGCGTATAACGTACATAAAAAAATTTCTTAATTCTGTTTGAAGTACAGAAGTCTTAACAGATTTTTTCAGAAAATAAATAATAAATCGAAATCTTTCACTATTGTTTTTAGTATCACATTCCTCGATCCGTCAATTTTAATTAAGGAGTTTGAATCGATGTTTGAAATTTAAAAAAAAAAAAAGGTAAAACATTTGGAGAATGATGAATAAATACTAAATAAAATTTCAAAACCACAAAAAGTCTGTTAACATTTAAAAAAGACATAAAGGTGACAGTATCAAATTGAGATTTTAAAATGTTGATGGATTTATCATTATGCCCTCATTTGTAAATTTTTTTTTAAAAAAAAAAGGAAAAAATGAGCCGCACCACCGCCTGCGATGGCTGAAAGGCTGAATAGAGAGAGAGAGAGCATGGGGTTCCATTGCCATTGCCGTCGCATTTGGGAGGGAGGGAGGGAGAGAGAGAGAGAGAGAGAGAGAGAGAGAGAGAGAGAGAGAGAGAGAGAGAGAGAGAGAGAGAGAGAGAGAGAGAGAGAGAGAGAGAGAGAGAGAGAGCTAGGGATAGGATCTTGGGTTTTTGGGGTGGATTTGATGGGCAATATGTGATTCTGGGAATCCAAGTTGGGTTTGAAGGCAGACGATATCAGAGGATCCAATGAGCATTTGGATGACTTGATTGAAAGAGGAAGTGTTGGCTTGGACAAAAGTGGTGGGGTAAGGGGCAGCGGATTCGGATCTAGTGATGGGTTTGTGATGTGGTGGTTGTTGGGCTTGACTCCATTGTTGGAAGGGGAAGGAAGGAGAGATGAAGAAGAAGGTGAACAGTAACCCTGACATTTCACAAAAATCATAATAAGATTAACAAGTTCATCAATGATTTTCATAAGACTTGTAATGATGAGTTTAACAAAGGTATTCGTCAGGTGAAAACATGTTAATCTAGGTTCACCAACATTTGAGCACTATGAAGGATAGTTTGGTCTTTTACCCAAATATTCAAAACTCTTATTCATACTGCTTACATCTCTCATCATTTTTCCTTTTCAAGAGACATTTATGGGTTTTAAAATTTCATTTGGTATTTATTCGTCATTCTCCCTAAAACATTTGTAATTTGAAATTTATAATAAAGATATTTGTATAAGTTCTAAGAATTAAACAAAAACACTTAAAGTACAACAAATTTTGCGGTTCATATTAATTCCATTTTTTTTTTTTTTTTGTAATTTTAATAAAAGTCATGAGATATCTAGATAAATTATTTTTTAATATTTTAATTATGTAAGCTAATGTTTTTATTAAAAAAAAATGCAGGCTAGGCATACGAAGTTTGGTTCTAGAATCTTCAAATGATTTGAGGGTCACAGGATTTGCTCTCACAATATGGACAAATGGTTGGAAAGCTTTGGATACTCTTGGCATTGGCAACATCCTTCAACAACAACACATACAACTTCACGGGTATGTTTAGATCTTTTATACATACATGAAAGTATAATTTTGGAATAACGACAATTAGAATGAAAGTTAGGTTTTCAACAAAATTTGCTACAAATAAATAAGCTGTAAATATCAATTCTGACATAATGCAAATTATGAGTCTCAATTGCAAATAAGGCGTTTTAGTTTTAATATTAACTCTTAAGTTGCAATTGAAAGTCCTGTTTGTAACTGTCTGAATCGATATTTGCAACTCATTTTTTAATATATTTTTCCGGACGACTCTGATTAATTTTTGAGAAAATGACACAAAAATACCTTAAAAAATGTAAAAGGGCAAATTCAGGTGTTTAATTTATCAAATACCAAATCAATACAACTGTGCGGACCAAATATCCAAATGTTGGAAAAAGACACATTGCCCTCACTTTTATTTATTTATTTTTTTCTTTCTGTTTTTCAAAAGCTCCCTTAATTAACACCGCTTTGCCGGTGGCTGCCGCCAACGATGTTCATAATGCACTTTTGAAATTTTTTAAGACAAAAGTAGTTAATAGCGAAACTGAAATAGTAAACAAGACCCTTGTTGATTATTATTTCCTAATAACTACTCTTATTTCAATATTTATTAATCTTGTTTTTGTTATTAACTAGTTTTATTTTAAAAATTCGGAAAATATCTTAGGACTTTTACCGGCTACTGGTAACTGGATTTACCACATCTAATACAATTTTGAAATCAGAGTGGTTAATAACGAGACTAATAAAATAATAAATAGTGAAAACTGAAGTAGTAAATATAGCCCTTGTTGCTTATTATTTCCCCATAATTAACTACGTTAGTTTCATTATTTACTCTTATTTTAAAAATTCAAAAATGTATTAGAAACTTTGTTTTAGAAATTTCAAAAGTGCAATAGGACTTTTTGCCAGTGGTTGACCGGCGTGGGTAGTTATTAAGTTTTTTTTTTTTTTTTTTTTTTTCATTAAAAAAAAATTGAGGGCAATGATGTCTTTTTCACATAGGGTGGAAATAGGCCGTGGAGCTTGTGGCTGACGACTGTTAAAAACCTCGTCAGTCTCGACCTATTAAAAACTTGGTCGCCCGCCTATTAGGCTAAAAGGTCGCCAAGGCTTGTTTGTTTTAACGGGCCGGGCCTTGATCTCTAAATAGGTCCGTTAGGGCGACGGGCTAGTTTGTTAAGAATAATTAGTTTTTTTTTTTTTATAAAAATATTAATCAATATCCTTTCCGCCCCTCCTTTACTCAAATCCTCCTTCGCCCTTTCAAACCAAGAACCCTAAATCCTTAAATCAATTTCCCTCACTCAAGCCTTTTTAGCTTTGTTTACGTTAGGCACGGTTATCGGCCTGTAATAGTAGGCAATGTTACATTCGGCTTTGTAAAAAATACAGCCTGTTTTTCGGCCTCGTAAAAAATACAGCCTCTTAACGGTGCCACAAGCCGTGCTCGTGCTAAAATTTTATTCTAACGTGCCACAAGCCGGAGCTCAAGCCACTTCCTTGCATAACGTGCCTGGCCTAGCCTGTTTTCACCCTTTAATCACACCATTTTAAATTCCAATGGACTACTTTGAGATAGGTAAAATTCAGCACCCTAATTTGTCCTTTTTATATTTTATGCGTTCTTCCCTTACTTTTAATTTTTATCATTTACAACGTGTTATTTTAATAATATTAGTTTGGATATCATGTACATGTGAGCTATGCCATTCAGTGAAACTGTTTATCAATGCAGAACCGGAATAATCAACCACCAGTAGGTTTGAACAATTTTTTTTTTTTTTTTTTTTTTTTTTCACAATTGACGTCTAATTTTTTTGGGTAAATTGCTAATAAATCTTAGAGTAAATACCCTTTCTGGTCCCTGACAAAAAACGCGATCCCTATTTTGGTACCTTAAAAAAAGTCATTTTTAGTTCATAAAAAGGACGAGTCATGGTCTATTGGTTAACATTTTGATCCTCACAAATTTCCAAAATTTCCTTTTTAGTACATAAAAAGGGACGAATAACGGTCGATTTTTTTGTAAGGGATCAAAATGGGTCCATGTTTTTTGTCGAGACCAAAAAGGGTATTTACTCTAAATCTTATTTTAAAAGTTTTTTGTTTGAGAGGACCTAAGTTTATTTTAAGGACCAGGATCCTTTAGGGCATATATGAATGAGAATGAAATGACTAAGATGCCCATATCACCCTACCACACCATTTAGATGCTATCAACTTTCTTCTCTTGCATCACTCAAGCCACTCTACATCTTCCACAAATCGTTGATCATTGACGCCGTTCACCCTCTTCTCGCACATCACCCTCTCACTCACCTTCTCACTCACACCGCATTCTCCTTGCTCATCTTATTCATGATTGACGTCGGCGACAACAACCCCCTCCAATAACTGTGACTACAACTTCCCAAAAAAACGACAACAACGGCTTCCAATGAGAGGACCATGGTTTCTCCATCCTTCGATCTAATATGGAATTTATTAATCCTCTCCTTCATTCCTGCTTCTCCTCCGCAACCCCATGTCACTATCCTTAGTTTGTCGCTGCCTCTCATTAACCCCCTATTCGACCAACCAATTTGCAAATCTAGATCTTTGGGTTCAATTTCTAGAGGTATGAGTGTGAGTGGCCAGAAGTTTAAGGAAAATTAAGGGAAACTTGGAAGTTTTATTTGCAAAATAAGGGAAGATGATTTGCACATAAGGGAAGATCATTTGCACTAGCATAGTTTGCACATTTTGGCTTAATTTTGGGGCACATGGGAAGATGGATTGCATACAATGGAATTTAAGTTGTACATAAGGTAGATGAATTTCATATAGGGAAGATATATTGCACATAGGGAAGAACGAGTACACACAAGGGAAGACCGTTTGCATTAAGTGAAGATCATTTGCACAAAGCATAGTTTGCACTATGGCTTAATTTTAGGACACAAGGGAAGATAGATTGTATATAATGAAATTTTTGCACATAGGGAATATAAATTGCACTTAGGAAATATATATTACACATAGGAAAGATTTTAGGAAAGATTTTTTACTAAAAGGGCAATTTAGTCATTTAATCCTTATATCTATTCACCGTAAAAGACCAAGATCCTTAAAGAAACTTGAGGTACCACTGGGCAATAAACTTCTCAAACTGGTCCTTTTAAGTAATTTTCCTTTTTCTTTTTTCCTTTATCGTTTTGGTTTTACGTTCTTGCATTGTTAATTTCGCTGGGCTAAATAAAGAGTTCAGCTGGTGAATAATAAGCAATGAAATGTTTTCCCGGTAATGATTAAGAGCTTGAAACTAAATATTTTGGGTTTGAAGTGCAGAAATGTCACTACTTCTTTGGTTACGGGACAACAAACATCAACAACCGCTCTCGCCACCGCCATTGGAAAACAGTAAGTATAATATGTAAATGAAGACTCCATGTTCACTTTACTATAAAATTTGAATTTCTCTAAATGATTCATCTGCCATGTAGGATAAAAATAAGTTGAGTTATTGTATTTTAATTAGTCAGACAGATGAGGTGGCACTTCGAGTATGTAAGTATTTCTCCTTGTACAAGCAATGTGATCTCATCCCTGCTTGTCATAAGCAACTGGTAACCAACAAAGCAGTGTTTGAACTAATAAATTGTACCTGCATGTCCAAGTCCAACAAATAAGAACACCCACAAACTACTTCAAAAACAAACTAACGAATTGTAAAGACAAGCTCAATCTTATAGCTTTTCACACATATTGCAAGGTCATGTTGAGTAAAAGGGAAGACCCAAATGCTTCTGATATTTCAGGGAAAACACTGCACAGTGAACCTACAGCAAGCTAATTATTTGAGCACCAAGAAACCTCACCAATTATGAATCCTACCAGTTAGCATTTTCACCACCTGTGCATCTGCAAACAGTCATATAAAACACAATTACAAAAGATGGTTCATATTTCAGAACTTATTACATGAAATTTGTCACAATTTTAGGGACTTGAGTTTGATGCTATATAACCTGATCATTGGCTTGACCAGCACATAACATATGAGTTTCTGAACAACACTGCCAGTATCAATAATCATGTAGCAAAATATTCTCCAAATATGGATATAGAACAGCTTATTCAGAAGAAGGACAAACAAAATTTCAGTACAAGGATTAGAGACTTCATAATTGAGGTTTAAACTAACATAATATTTCATATGTACTCCAATTCAGTGTCAGTTCACCTAGTTGGCTTACAATATCTGATCTTGCCATAACAATCAAGGGATCTAGATCCTCTGTATCTATAAAGTAAATGGACCATGTGAATATAGAAAATATATAGAGGGAAAGGAGGGAGAGTATTATACCTTTTACACATCCATTAGATTGTGTCACATTCTTTCTTAAATGCAGCAAGATGCAAGTATGCAATGTGACAAATGTAAACCCTCAATTTTAGTTAATTTATAAATAAATGATTACTTAATATCATTATTACTCCCACAATACATTTAAAGATATATTCGGTTTCTAATTCAAAAAATAAAGATATGGGAAAAAACATGCTGTAAAAAATATTTTATTAATATTTATATTCATAATTTATTACAATGGAATAATCATTTTACAACATAAAGTTCTCAAATACATTATTATTTCCTATAAGAAGTCTAAAAAAATATGCCCAGAGGAAACTAGAGAGGTTTCTTGTCTGCTGCTCTGGTTCATCTTCATATCAGAATGATTTCCAATTTTTGGGACATTACGACAAAATATGAATGATAATAAATAAATACGTTTTAACTAATAATGCTCAGCTGCTAATTTAGCAGAAAAACAATTTAAATCCCTGCAATATAATCATATGTGAATATGCATAGAAATATATTCATAAACATCAACAATGCCATAGTTCGATCACTTAGGTCATTGAAAGAATTTTTATACGGTGCAGTGGGGCCCATGAAGTTCGTTGCATCAGACGGCAGTTACTGTTGGAAGCCCTTGCCAAGGAGCTTCCAAGTGGCACCATCAGGTACTCTTCAAAGGTGGTAGCTATTGAGGAATCTGGCCCCATTAAACTTGTTCATCTTGTTGATGAAACTGTCATCAAAACCAAGGTCAACACTATATTCATTAACTATATATAATCCCTTTTTGAATATAAGAGCTAGGTAACACTATTTTCATAAGAACCAAGGCCTTAAACCTCAACAATAATATCATTGTTCATCATGAGAGAGAGCAGGTACTGATTGGGTGTGATGGAGTGAACTCAGTAGTAGCAAAGTGCCTTGGATTAAACAAGGCTGCCTTCTCAGGAAGATCTGAAATTAGGGGTGCATTACGTTACAGGGTAGTCACAAGCTTGAACCTATGTTCATGCAGTTCGTTGGAAAAGGTTTTAGAAATGGTGTTATTCCCTGTGATGACAAGACAGTTTATTGGTTCTTTACTTGGCCTCCCACTGAACAAGGTGAATTCTTTGTGACTCATAGAACAACAGACCATTATCATTCCTTTAAACATTTGATAAGTTGTATTCCTTTGTAATATACAAGATTCAATGCAATAAAACAACATATATCATGTTGGAGCATGTTAGCCTTCAAGATTTCTTACCACAGAAAAGAAATATAGCAGTTTCTTTTATTTTTTATGCATGCATCTTGCCACTTGACAGTGATATAGCCAAACAAAAGGAAGATATGCCAAATCCCTCTTGAAATATGTTACCAAGTACTGCACATATGATTTATGCCAACATTCATATCCATTACTGCATTAATATAAGCAAGCTTAGTTCTTTGTATTGGCTAGCTAATTAGTAAGCAGTGATCACCTATGAAACGCCCTAATATTAAGATTATCTTCTAAATCGTCTATTCTGTGTAAAATTTCATTCAATATGCCTAACATTTACCATGTTTTTGTTATTCAATGCAAGTGAAGTACATGCTTATCCACTTGACTTCCCTTGTAGAAAAGAAGATAGAAGATAACCAAGCTAAAATGAAGCAATTTGTGTTAGAGAAGCTAGAGAATATGCCAAGTGATGTTAGAGCCTTCATAGAAAATACTGATTTGGATCATTTCTCATCATCTCCATTGAGATATAGACATCCTTGGGAACTAGTGTTGGGAAATATCTATGAAAGCAATGTGTGTGTTGCTGGAGATGCATTCCACCCTATGACCCCTGATCTTGGCCAAGGTGGGTGTTGTGCTTTGGAAGATGGGGTTGTTTTAGCACGGTGTCTTGGCGAGGTCTTGCTCGAAATCAGGTGGAGATATTAGAAAAAGAATGGAGGAGGAGAAGAGTATAAAAGGATTGAGGCTAGCTTGAAGAAATATGCCAATGAGAGACGATGGAGAAGCATTAAAATCGTCTTTGCAGCTTATGTGACAGGCATTATTCTGCAGGGTGAATCCAAATTGGTCTCCTTTTTAGAGACAAATTTTTGGCTGCATTCCTAGCTGGTGTTCAATTAAAGACAGCCGATTTTGATTGTGGAAAGCTGAGCAGCTCTTAGATGATGGAGTAATTTATATTGTCTAAAGTTGATTGTATGTGTTGTTGAAGTTGAACACCTTTATGTATGCAAAAGACAAAATCTACATTGAACTTATAGTATCAGTACTCTGCGTTCATCTTCACCAACCCACGTATCTTCAATTTTAAAGGATCTCAGTGGACAAAAAGAAGACTCTTGAAGATCTAAATTATTAATGGATCTTTTTATGCCTTAACAAAGCATTTTCTACTGTCGTTTGATCTTGAATGTTGCACTTAATGATGATTCTTTCATGGTTGATGGCCTAGATCACTATTATTAGGGTGGGAAAATTTTTAGAGAATCAGAGCAAATGTCTTTAATATCTAAGAAGGCTTTCAAGTCTAACAATAGAACAATTTCTTAGAGCATTATACAGAGCCTAAAAGATGAATATCAAACCCCAATTATTCAAAATAAAAGACAATATTAAAAGGATAATTAGCAAAGCCTAACGAAAACTTAACCAAGCCAATACTTAAAGCTATTATTAAAATATAACAAAAAGTACACATAAACTATAGAGTCATAATCAAAGCATTATTTTTCTTATTTGTAAAAATTATTATTTTATTTATTAATATTTAATCCCTAATTTACAAACAACATTGGCAAACAATTAATAATACCTTTCCCATTTTCTTCCCATTCAAAATTTCTTAAGCTGTTTTTTATTCCCTCTAATAAAATGCTTTTATGTTGTTCAAAGAAAGCTAATGAATGGCTTTGAATTATGTCCCTAACACCAGATGATGCAGCCAGGCAAGACTACATATTAGAAAGGGAAAAATAAATAGAAAGCCAAATGGAATTCAACAAAACAGGACCATACTGAAACTGAAATTGTTTTAGTATTTCTCTGCAAATTCCAAGTACAAACCTCAATCCCATGTAAAGGCACTTAGTCACAGGGAACAACAAACACTGCAAATAAATTGAAAAAGAAGTTTTCATGTCTATATCTTGGAACATTATCTGATATAATTTAAGGTAAATAATAAAGGAGCAAGTACATCCACGTGTGAAAACAGTTCTCTGCAAATTCCTAATACAAACCACAGCCAGCCAGGTCTTTAATCACATGCAATGCAACAACCCTAGAACTCAAGCATCAATTAATCAATTCTTTATTTTTACTGCACAATAATTTATTCTCGTATCCTATCAAGATAAAGTAGAGTATTAATCTTATAATTCAACATATATCACTTCCAAGATGGGAAGATTTTGACCATATCTTCACTTAAAATATTATAATCATAAGGGGAGGTTGAAGAGATTATAGGATTGACGGGTACAAAAAAAGGCTTTTAAGACCGGATAAAGAGGTATCGTAAGATAGGACCCGTGGCCGTCTTGTTAAGAGCGGTTTTTTAAAAGTCTAACTTTAAGACAGGACTCGAATCGGTCTTAAAGAAACTCTTTAGGCCATTTAAAAAATTAGGTCTTAAAAGTTTTACTATATAGACTTGATATATGTTTTAGATTCGGTCCTAAAACTCAAATTTTAATTTGGACAAAAAAATAGGCCGCTCTAAAAAGTTCGATATTTTAAGGCTGGACAACAATAAATCCGGTCTAAAAAATAGTGACTTCTAAGAGCAAATGACTAATTATCCGATCTTAAAAGACGGACTTTCAAAAGACTGGATGATTAATACATCCGTTCTTAAAAATTGAACTTTTAGGCGGGCGTTTAAATACACCGGTCTTAAAAGACCAGCTTTTTAAGGCGGCCTAATATCAAATATGTACATCATCTTAATGTATCGACCTTTAAGACCAAACATATAAATACATCGGTCTTAAATTTGAACTTTTTAGGACCGGCGTATTTATTTAGGTCTAAATTTTTGGAATTTTTCGGTTCTATTCTTCTGATCATATATATACACAAATCCACCACCCAATCCAAAGACATAAAAGTCGATACTTTAAGCTACAAGTTATGAACAATCCATTATGAATAAATTGAATTGGGAAAAGAATACAAATATTATTCACCATGAGTTATGTGGCCTCTTAATTAATGATTATACTATGACAAGTCTTGTGAGAGATTTGCCGTGGTCTCCCAAAATAACCCAGTTAGAAAAGGATTTGTAGTATAATGTAACACGGGTCGTTTCCAACAAATTCACAATCGGTTCAATTCGAATAGCAATAAAACAGAAACAATAGAAATGGGGGTTTTTGATTCAAAATAGATTAAAAACGAAAATATACGAGGCGAGAATAAAATATGCGAAAGCAGTTAACAATGATCAACCCAACATTGATTCCGAGACTTCCCATCATTGAACGAAATATGAAGGAACTCGCGTTTGGATTTCGGATGAACCGAAATCTACGTGTTCATCCCGAAAAATCCCTCAGCCCAGAGCGATCGCCTAGAATATGCGAACGGTGGAGTCCCACCGTGCAATCGCACATCAAAACTTTAAACCTAGTTCAAACTCGGTCCTTGGGATGAACCAAACCGAATATTAAATCTAATATTCAAACTATTTTAGAAATCGAATCCGATAAGATGAAAAGCGAAAGCGAGTAATGTTAGATTAAGCACGAGCTCTCTAGACGAATCATGGAATCCTCATACGTTGGGTTAATCACATAAGTTTAGCCAAACATGGTAGGAAAAACGAAGAACACGAAGAACGCGAAGAACATTTGAGAGAATTTAAAAACTCCTATTTTGATCCACCAAAATCTAAAAACTCCTATTTTGATCCACCAAAATCTAAAAACGTGAATGACTCAATGTTTGTGTCATGCCATCTAACTTAAAGTTAACCTAAAATGGAAATGGGTTCTAATGGTCCAGCCCAAAAACGAAAATAAAATAAAAGTGGGCTTTAGTTACAAAATTCGAGCCCAAATAAAATCCGAAATATTCATCGACTTCGGCTCCAAAATCGACCACCCTCTTGTCCAGAATTTGCCTTTCATGTCTTCATAACAATTGTAGCTTTGAATCATCTGAAATATGAAACAAAATGAGGCAAATCCGAATCAGTTCAAGAGTTATGGTGAAATTAGTGAAGCAATATAAAACTGAAATTTTATTATTAAAAATGTATAAAACATAATAAAAGGTCCAAAGCCCAAATAAGTATAAAAGTCATTATTTATTAACTAAAGAGTCCTAAATTATTAATCAAGAGATAAAAAAGTGTATAAAATATTAAATTATCAAATTACAACACTTAAATTAATTTATACAATAAGATAACTTAGAAATACAATGAGTTACAAATGCAACACGTAAATCAGACATGCCCAATATAATATTCACCATGCCTTCATCTGATTCCCACCCCAACAACATAACATCTTCTTTTATAACATGCTCCTTTCGATCTAATCTTACCACAAAAATAAAACAAGAACAAACTTCCATAGTCGGTGACATTGTTTAAGAACATAGAAGGAATATAGTTAAAACCTTAAAATTTTCAAAGAAGTGCATATGAATATTACCTTACGAATTGACTCTTTTGTAAAGGATATCCTCCCATATCCTTCTTGATGATCATTTCTTATGATGGGTTCATTATCCATTTCATCTTCTTCGTTCGTGTCATTAGACCCACTTGAAAAAGGAGTACTTAGGAAGACCATAATTTCAATGAATTTTCTCATCAATATCAATGACCCTTTTCCTTGGAGAATTTCTACATACCACATTTTATTTTCTTGATCGGTGATATAGAACACTTGTTTCACTTGGTCTACATAATAAAAGGTTCATCTCCAAGATTTCTACTATTGACATCGACTAATGTAAATCCTAGGCGATCGATCTAAACACCATTATTGACATTAACCTACTTGCATTTGAAAATGAGAAATCTAATTTTAACATAGTCCACCTCCCAAATCTCTTCAATAACCCCATAATATGGCATATCGCCAATTTAGGCCTATTGTCTTTCAAACTGGAAAAGTGCATAGATTCAACCTCTAATATAACACCATTGTTCTAGATGGTGCTCCATGATCTAGGGACTTCATGTAAAATGTATAACCATTGATCACATACCAATTCCAACTTATGACATCAACCTCGGGACACATGCTAACCATTTGATTGTATGAAACACATTCCTCTCCCCTCGACCTTTTGTTTGGACCAATTTGCAAAAGTTACATTATGCTCCCTAATTAACCTTTGTTGGTTATTTGATGATTTTCTTTCCTTTCTGACTTTATGTGCAGCTATGTTGGCTTGAACTTCATCAACATTATTCAAGATGTATAAGTGCACTTGTGACAATTCATCAGGATCCACACCCCTTTGAAGCCTCTCGTCTACCTTGATATCTTGATGTTTAGGAAGCCCAATAGTCTTACTTTGGCCAAATAATTTTGACAAAATTCCCTGGCTACACAGGCGGTATCACGTTCTTCACATACCCTTTAGGAATTTCATAGATCTTTCAATTGGGTACATCCAGTAAATGGATAGGGCCACACAACTTTATCTCTCTCTACTAGATGAACAATTAGATGAACCATGCGTCAAAAAATGTAGGAACAAAAAGCTTCTCAAGGAGGCACAAGATAAGATATCCTTCATTCTCAAATTCATCCAACTTTTCAATCTCAAAAAATTTACTACAAATGTATTGAAGAATAAACAAAGTTTAGTCAAAATGTGTTGAAGATCATATTCGATGATGCCTCGAATAGTTGCGGGAGTAATGTGTTCTATATCAAGACATGACAATCATGAAACTTTTGGCCTACTAATTTCAAGTCATTCATCGATACAAGCCTCTTAAAATTTGAAGAATACCTCGAGGGAACTTTTGTACTATGTAAACACTCAAAAACTTCATTTTTCATCCTTAGACAAAGTATGACAAATAGGGGGACAATAAGTTCTCTTCACATATAGCTTTGGATGTAAGTCTTCGCGTATTCCCATTGCTTGCAAATCCAATCTTGCCTTTACACCATCCTTGGAACTACCTTATATTTTGAGAAGCGTGCCAACAATACTATCACATACATTTTCTCGACATCAATACGGTGTCTCACATCCGCACCAATATGGAAGATCGAAGAATACAAATCTCTTTTTCCATATATTTGTTTCTTTTCTACTCTTTGCAACCTTTGCAAGATGACACTAATATTTTTCACCTTTTCATAAACTTGCTCCCATTCAATGTCATAGGAGCATCTTCATACTCTTGGCCAAAAGGATTTTAATCGACGATATGGGTGGCCAGATCTACACAAATCTCTATGTCTAAGATAAGCGAGTCTTTCTTCCATGTTGAAGTTGATGGTCATGATATGCCTTCTTCACAAACCGAACATGCTTTATGGCCTTTTACACTATACCCTGACAAGTTCTCATATGCTGGGAAGTCGTTTATAGTACAAAATATCATGGCTCGCATTTTAAAGACCTCCTTCTTGAAAGAGTCAAATACATCGAAACCTTCTTCCCACAACTCCTTCAAGTCTTTGATCAGGCTCAAGGAAAACATCAATTTAATAATTACCAATCATTTTCCCACAAAAAAGGCATTTTTCGTCGCAAAAATGGTTTGCGACGGATTACGGTCCGTCACGCATCACATACCACTTTTTTGAGGCGGAAAATGATTTTTCCGTTGCAAAAACTCAAATTGGCGACATAAAGTCTTTTACGTCGCAAAAGTTGAAAATTTGCGGAAAGTCTTTTCCATTGCAAAAATTGAAAGTCTTTTCGTCGTCCAAAAATTGAAAATTTGCGACGGAAAGTACTTTTTGTCACAAATTTGCGTTTTTGCGGCGGAAAAGTCTTTTCCATCACAAATTTTCAATTTTTGCAACGGAATATATTTTCCATCCCAACTTGAGCATTTGCGACGGAAAATATTTTCCGTCGCAAAATTCATTTTATTTAAAAAAATATAAAAATTCAAAAAGTAAAAAATTATGAAAAATTACGAAGTAAAAAAAACTTGTATATCATAAAAATATATTGTAACAATCATAAGAGTTTACATAGCAAAAACAAAATATAAATAATAATGTTGTGACCAAAATGAACCAAAAAAAAGTCTAAATAGCAGTAATATGGTCATCATCACCAGGAGGCGACCCCTTACCTTTGCCCTTCAATAAGGACTAGAGTAGATCCTGCATCTCCCTAATCATCATTCGTTGTTTATTCAGTTGATCTGCTTGCTGACTCACCACTTGTTCTAATGCCTTCACTCTCTTATCATCTGCAAGACCAACATTACGAAGTTAGTTTATTTTTTGTACTTCATTTAAATAGACGAGGGAATAAAATGTAACAATTGATAGCAAAAGTATTACGTTTACCTATAGAAACACTTCCAACATGGCTGGATGAGCGCTTCGTAGACGACTTCACTCCGTTCCCATCCCGAAAACTCTTCCTTTCTTGTCAAATCCTCCTGCAGCTTGAATGAAGAGACTCTCGTTATCGGACTGAGAGGATGCCGGGTCATTCTTAATCTGCAAGTCTCTCTCTTGTGATAGTTGCTGGTAGTTTTCCTACAAGCACAAAAATACATCATAAATAAGGCATGTAAAAATGAAGTAAATGTTACTGTTTGAAACAAATAATAAATGTAATTAATGTCTCATCGCAAATTGATAGGACTTGGCGTTAATCTAGCGCCTCTCACTACCTTCAGTTTCCTAGGAATAGGTCCGCTCAAAGGTAGCCCAATCAACCAATTCTACAGGAACTTCCCCAGACTTGCACCGCAAACACAAATGATGATTTGTTAATTAATTACTTCAAAGCACAAAATATTGAATGATGAAATAGAAAATAATGTATACTTACAATTTTTCATCGATACTCACTAAATGGAATGGAGTCGCTAGCATATGACGGTCCATCCATGTGGGCCCTATTTAATTTATTTTGCTCACATTTCTGCTTAAATTTCTCGTCGGCGGCCCATCTTTGAAATAATTGTTCTACCATCTCAGGTTGAATCCAAGTTTGTTTGCCTAAATTATGTCTCAATTTATAAAACTTATCAGACAACCACTTGCTTCCCTTGTAGTTATAAGCTTTTTTCAACTTTCTCCCATGATCAGGCAACCACCTAAACTTTCCCTGAAAATCAATAATAAACAATTAGTGCTCCAAATTATAAAAGAAGTTAATTAGTTTGCATTTTGATGAGAAGAAATTAATAACCATAAATCACATAACTTACTAAGAACTCATTGAACCAAGCCTCCCAATCATCCTTAGGAATCTCTGTCCAACTGGCCCAAGGCTGATTGAAATTACGGAATATTTGATCCCCCATGAAATCTGGCACCAGATTATAAGGCTCAAATCTAAAGACATAGGAAATGTTACAAATATTAGCATACAAACTAAAGGTAAAAAGTCATAACATTACAAGTAACTTTACATGACTTACTCGATGGTGTTGACAGGAAGGATCCATACCAGGCCTATCGTAGGATCAATAGATCCCTACTGGTGTATCGAAGGAACTAGCTTCCCTGACTTGGCTCCGAGGAGACACAGTGTGCTGAAGGAAGAAGTATTGAAAATGTTAGTACATAAATTCTTAAAGAAAATAAAATATATGTAAATCAATCAGAAACCGTAAAGTAAACCTGCTTTCCCCCTTGCTGTGGATAAGTGGGAGTAACAGGCACACCTATACCGCCCATAACGGAGTCGGTAGTAGACGGTGAAGATGACATATATAGTAGCGGCAGCTCTGGGAAAGAGTGAAGCTCTCTACCTATGAGAGGGTAGATGATGTTGCCCTACCCCTCCGATAGGGACGGGGACAAGCTCTACCACCACTACGACCACTACCTAAAGGCCCTGTTGAATGCTCCATCTCTCGAACACTTATAAACATTATATCAAATTATATATTCATATAAGAAATATACTTAACACGTCAATAGTAGAATAACAAAGTATCTAGTATAACAAATTGGTATAAACAAAGAACTAACACAAATCAACCGAACGATTCATGTTCTTCGACCTCGCTTGCACACCTTCCTCCATCTCATAGTCGTTGAATTGATTCACTATAAGAGTAAATCTCTTATGCCTTATCGTCTGATTCCTCATTGTCAATATGAATAGGTATCAACTCTAACTCTGCAGCAGAATCAAAAAGATGCTTGGTAGATCATCCTCAGAAATATTTATGGCTAGTACATGTTCCACATCATCTTGGAACGATTCAGTCATATCGTCATTTATTTCTGACTCTTTCGACTTGGGTATAATATTCCGTGCTTTGGTTTTTATAACTCCCATCCACCCTTGGCGGGATGTGGGGTATGATGTATAATAAACTTGTTTCACCTGTTGAGCAAGAATGAATGGGTCATAACCAACTGTATATCTTCTTGACCAGTGGATCTCAACATTTCCATATTTGTCCATGTTTGTCCCACGCGAGTGTTATCAAACCACTCACATCTAAATAGAATCACCAGCTTGTCCCACTGGTAATCTAGCTGAATTATGTCAATTAACTTCCCGTAGTAGTTGCCCTCGACCCCGTCAACTTGGCCACCTCGACAACATACACCGTAATTGCAACTTTTCATATTTTCATTTGCTTCAAAAGTTGCAAACCAATACCCATTGATTACATATTTTCTGATCCGGGTAACAGTTGTTGCAGATTCGTAAGATAAACTCCATGCAATATCCTAGGGAGATGATTTGTTTTGCATGAAGTAGGATTGTAACCAATTAGGAAACTCAACGTTTATGAATTGATCAACTTCGGAATCTGACATCAAAGGATTTGTTGATCGGACCCAATTAGAGAAGTAACTGTAACAAAAAAAATGAAATTTATACTTTAATACTTACCGTAACATTATCACAAGAGGAAATCTTACTTTAAGTATGGGGTGGCCTCTTCGCAATTGTTTAGAATGTACCACTCCGATACTTTCTTATCTCTTTCTTCTAGAGTTGACCAACAATGTTTTCCAACGACTCGGCTAGGAAAATTAAATATTGATATCTGACCACTCGGTTCATCACCATCATCGTTGCGAGGTACCCCTTTCCATCTTGATATAACTTTAGGGGGATAATAGTATGAGGCAATTTTAGTGGCCACTTTGATTAAATACACTTCAGCGATAGATCCTTCAACGTACCTTTGATTTTTGATCTTATACTTAAGTGTGCGTAAAACCATCAATGGACAATCATAGGTTATTTATAAACTATAGCACAATGTGTTTCAATTAATCATAGACAGAAGAAATATATATATTACCTTTCAAACGAATACTTCCACCTATATTGTTGCGAGCCTCCTACCCTAGCTTTGTAGGCCAAGTGAACAGGAAAATGTTCCATTGAGTCAAATAAGTTAGGAGGAAACACCATCTCTAACTTGCATAGCGTTATTGGCACACTCACCTCCCTGCCGTAACTTTTCAACATTAAGCTCAGAAGCACAAATTTCTCTAAAGAACATGGAAAATTTTGTCAGAATAGTCCATATAGGCTTCGGTAGTGCTTTGAAGGCCCACGTCAACAATCTCTGGAAAAAAACATGACAATCATGACTCTTCATCTCGAATAACTTCACCTCGTTCATGTCGACACATCTAGAGAAGTTTGATGCATAACCGTCCAGCAGTTTCAGACCTTTAACCCATCGCAACAATTGTAAATTTTGCTCTTTGTTCAATGTGTACAACGCTCTAGGTTTGGAAGTCTGGCCTGTGGCATACTCCACCAAATGCAAATCAGGCCTTATGCAAATTGCTTCTATGTCACGTCTTGCATTAACTGTATCCTTCATCTGACCCATAGTGTCCATCACGGTTTACGAATATTGCAAAATACATAGCTCGTGAGGCAAGTAAACTTCTAGAAGCATTTTGGAGCCAAAATTTTAAATTTAAAGTTAGGCCAAAGTTTCAAATTTAAAATCTTGTGAAGTCATGCTTTTTAAAAGGCACTCCCCCTCTCATTTTAGCTCTCAATTTGGTTTAGAGAGGAAAGAAAGAGAGCAAAGGCATTTAGCTAAGGCACAAGGGTTCAAGAAGAATTCAAGTAGCAAGGAGATTGAAAGTAAGGTAAGTATGTTGGATTCATACTCTACTCTCTCTTCTACCTTCTTCTTCATGGTAAACATTAACAAACAAACTCTTCCTTGATGATGGAAGTGAAGGAGTAGGAGGAAGGAAGAAGGAGAACAAGGATCAAGATTTTCAAGGGTTCAAAGAAAGCTAAGTCAAGTAAGTAGTCTTTGAACTCCCTTGTGATTTCTAGCTCATGGTGTTGATGATAGTTATTCTCTTGAATATTTATGCATGATTTGTGGACTGTTTTGGATGAGGAAAAGGTTAAGCATATGATTGAATTTTAGAACTATGGTTTAAGAAGTAAATCAAGCATGATTAAGAAGGAGTATGTTGTTAAAATAAGAACTTGGTGTTTTATTTGTTCATTATGATTTTTGGTTAGCCCCATATACCTGAAGATTTGAGTTTATTTTGGATGTTTTGATGCTTCTAATGTGTTTAAAATGATATTTTATATAAGAATGAACTTGGATCATGTTTTTGGAATCAAAGAGGAAAAGTTCAGAAAAACATTGAGAATCCAGTTTTTGGTAGAAACAGTGGAGTCGTGACTTCTATGATATTTTTGACTCCAGCAAATGAACTCAGAAAAATATGAGAAATTTATATTCATAAAGTAGATATCTCAAGAATTATTTTGGTATATAATTTGTAATTTTTGAATTTCTTTATTAGGAGAACTAAATCTTTGAAAATAGCCCAGAAAACTGGACTCTGTTTCTGTTCAAAGGGTGGATTTTGGATACAGAAAAAATAGTACAAAATTTTATGACCTCTGGAAATATTTTTGGCCAAACTAGACATGTTAAGGTCGTTTGGTATTTTTACCACCCAATTGGATTTTTCTAGAATTAATTACGAATTTTTGAAATTCAATCACTGATTCTGGAATTTTCTATGCAATCCAAAAATAAAGAGTTTTCATCAATAATGGTTTCCAATTGAAAAGGGATTTGAGATTATGAAAGCTTGGAAAGGCCTTATTTCAAATCAAAAGTCAAATATTTATTAATATTTTCATAATTATTGAGAATTTATTTTTGTTTTATTGGTTATTTTAGGGATACGTTTGTCATCTTATGTTGTAGGAAAAATTAGTAATATTTGAGGTGACTATCGGTTAGTAACCTTATTCTTCATATACCTTGTGTTACTTTGTATGTTTTAGTTTCCATGATTGTGTGTCAGTATCTCATGAGAGACATGTTTGTATGTACATTCAATGTGGTGGGTTTGAGGTCGACCCCTTTGTGATTTTTTAATACATTCCTCTCAATATGCATGACATCGAGGTTGTGTCTTAACAATTGATCTTTCCAATATGGTAGCTCCCAAAAGATGTTGGGTTTGTTCTAGTGATGCTCAATGCCATATCCCTCAGGTTCGCTGGAAGCAACTCCCTCCTCAATACTTTGAATGTGCTTCACCCTGTCCCATATTTCTTGGCTACTTAGACGACGAGGTTTATCTAATCGTTCAACCACATTCCGCTTGAAGTTTTTTTATTTATCCTAAACAAATGATTGACGGGTAGGAATCACCAACTCCTATCAAACCAACAGACCTTGCGACTATACTGCAAGCTAAAACCGACGTTCTGTTCAAGACATACCTAACATGCAAGTTTCCCCGATGTTTGCCACCCACTCAACATCCCATATGTAGGGAAATCGTTTATCATCCATATTAAGGCAGCCCACGTGGTGAAATTTTGGTTCAATGATACATCATACGTAAGAACCTCATCACTCCACAACTTGTTCAACTCATCTATCAAAGGCTTGAGGTAGACATCTATCTTCTGTTTTGGGTTGGATGGCCCAGGGATTAACTTGTTAAGGAATAAAAACTCTCTTCTCATGCATATGGAAGGTGGGGCTTGTACGGAGTCACAATCATAGGCCAACAGGAATAATTCCTTCCTATTTTGTTTAAAGGAGCAAACCCATCAGAACATAAACCAAGACAGACATTACAGGGATCAGATGCAAACAAAGGATTCGCCTTGTCAAATTTAAGCCAAGCTTCGGCTTCGGATGGATGTGGCATAAATTTTTCATCCTTACGATACTGTCGGTGCCATCTCATTTGAGCAGATGTTTGATCTGATGAATACAATCTCTAAACTCTATGCACGAGAGGAAGATACTACATATTACTTAATGCTTGAAAGGTCATTTTCCTTCCATTCCTCACAACTTTTTACCTGTCATGTTCACAAAATTTACAAGTAGTCTGCTCAACATCATCCTTGTAATAGAGCATACAACCTTTAAGGCAGCAATGGATTTTTTCACATCTAAGCCCAAGCTCTTTCACCTTTTCTTTGCTTGGTAAAAATCTTTTGGCAAATTATTGTCATTAGGAACAACTTTACTCATGATCTGCATCATTTCATTTTAATTCTTCTTACTCATATGGTAATCAGTTTTCAAGCTTAGTATTGCTAGGGTAGCCAATAGCGATGAATATTCACTATTTTCAATATGTTCGCAACCTTACCATAATGGATGTTACGCATCTTGAAGCATTTTATAGAACTTATCGACTTCCGGATTAGGATCCTCTACCATGTATGATGGTTGAGTATGTGCACCGATCTCCTCTCTCATGTATGATGGTTCGACATGAGTAACGAGATCAAAATATTGGCCAATCGATGGTCCCACGGCATCCATAACCAACTATCCATATTAATTAAGGTTGTCTCAATGAGTACTGTGTCTGTAATAACCACTCGGTGTCTGTCGGACTTCCCCATGAAATTCCCAACATTCATAATCCATCATGAATCCTTTTCTACACAAATGGATTTTGATCGTGCTCGGATCTTGAAATTGCAAACACCTACATTTCACACACAGACAACTGATTGCGCTACTTGAATTAGTTGCATGTGCTGAAGAAAATTGGATGAACTCTTCCAGACCCTCTAAGAATGCCCGAGTAAGTTGTTTTTTATGAGTTAGACGATTGTACATCCAACTCCTATCACGATCGCCTTCCATACTTCCCCAATCCAACCCTACACAAAGACTTTTGGAACATAATACAGTAATACTAACTAATTCACCTACTAACCAAGTAACTAACTCTAACTTCCTTACTAATTAGGCCACTAATATGTTTTATATACTTTACATATCAACATGTCACAAATATAAGTGGCAAATACAACGGCAAACTTATACCAACCAATTCCACTTAATCAAGAAAGTGGCAAACAAACATATGCGATTGAACAAAGAACAGATCCCAGTAAGCAACGAGAGAATGATGATAGTACACTAGAAGATGGGGACATGCATGTGGACGGACCAAAAAAGAATGATAAACCCTAAGTGCAAATCATAATTAACCAAGTAGCAAGGGGGTAGTACTATTTCTCATTAATCTATTAAATCATTAAGCATTTACTTTTAAGTTGTCATTTCTTAAATGAATGAAAATATATATATCAACACATTTTTTATCAAATATAATAAACTACATATGTTTAAGAGATTGTGTTAATTTAAATTTAAATTTTGATATTTGTTTTCTACAAACATTTTAAAAAACTTATTCAAATTTTTAAAAGTTTGTGATATTTACATGTTGTCAATTATAATTGATGATTTAACATGAAGGGTAAATTAATAAATAAATTTATTTTTATATAAATTCAATGAAAAAATATATTTTTACAATATTCTTAATGGAGTTAACAGTTTGAACTTAAATGTATATTTTCAAAATAAACGAGTCTTTGTAATTAAGGAAAAATAAAAGAATTGTTAGAGTATTTCACTCATTCTTTTAATATAGGTATAATATGTGTGTGGTACTAAATGTACGGCAATTCTGTGGTGTAGAATATAAAAGTAAACAAATATTTTCGAAACGGAGATGTCATGCACTTATAATCACTTATTAGTATTAATATGAACAAAGTTTCCAAACGCAAACCATAAATAATGTTTATTAAACCGGAAACGTAGGACATGATCAAATTCAAACATTAATTCATTTGTTAAACATTAACAGTCCAAATTTTTCCATACCAATTTTAAAATGTGAAGTAGTTTTATTTCTTTTTCCATCCAATTCTACCAAAGTATTATACCAAAGAATCTTAATCAAGTGCATAAACCAGAGCAAATAAGTCCAAATACAAAGAACCTATTTAACAAAAAATGATAAAAAAAAGCTAAAAAAATATTCACACTTACCTAGAAAACCGGCGCTGGCGGAGGCGAAGACCAAAAGGGGTAGCACCGGGGGCGGCACGGATGACAAAGTGGTGGAGGATGGATGAGCGACTAAGGGTGGAAATAGGTCGGACCTACGGCAGCGGCACGTTAAAAGCTTGGTGGGAGCCGGCCTATTTGGCTAAAAGGCCAAGCCAAGGCTTATTTGAAGGCCTGTTTGTCTTAACAGGCCAGGCCTAGGCCTTCCAATAGGCCTGTCAAGCTTGTCAGGCTGGCCTGTTAAGAGAAAGATAAAATTGCAAATGTCTAATTATTATTTTAATTAAAATATCCGCCTCGTTTCAAAATAAGCCAAGGAAATAAAAAAAAAAAGCCTAAAGTCTCGTGCACATTTGGATTTCATTGTCGACTAGTAACCCTAAATTCACTCGAGTCTCGATCATCCATTCTCACAAGTCCTTACCCTCGTCACTGTCGCATGTCTCAGGCTCTCAGCTCGTTGAGTCGTCCTCGTCAGTGAGCATAGGCACAGCATAGTGCGCCTCAGTGCCTCACTTCTTCTTCAACCGCGAGACGTAATTCGCCTTCTTCTACTTTGTTTCTTTCAAGTTGCACATCGAGCGCATCATTCAAGCTTCTACGATCGAGCAAGTGTTAGGACCTATTCTCGACAGTGCAAGCCTATAAGGATCTCACTCTCAGCCTTTGTCTCTGTCTGTTCTTCACTTCTGTTAGTAAATCTCTCTCACTAATGCTACTACAATCATAAATTTGTTTATAAATTTAGCCTTATAAATTTGTAAATCTCTCTATCTGTCTGTTTAAGCTTCTATTTAATCTTCCTTGTACATTTCTGCTGGTTCGATTTGGTGATTACTACATTTATGCTTTTAATGATATACTGATTTGTAGTGGTAGGGGTTTGATTTTTGCACTATGAAATGTTGTGCTTAGCAGTGGGTAGGGGTTGATTTTTGCAGAGTAGTAATATATATATATATGTGTGTGTGTGTGTGTGTGTGTGTGTGTGTGTATATATCTATGTATATGTATATGTATATGTATATGCAATAAAAGGGGTTAAAGTCAGTGTCATTAACTTGCAACGTAGGTGCACTAGTAATCTATTTTAAGGCTTAAAAATATATAAAAGCCATGTTTTAAAACTACTACATATTATTGGATGAGAGAGTGGAAGTCTAGAATAGACAATTACTTTAAAAGTATATCAAAGGGGTGAAACAATGATAGGTATTATTTTTAATGGAATTTACAATGTTAAAACATTATATCATGATGGATACATAATTGATTGACTTTATACTAATTCTTGGCCATGAGCTATATTAATAACATTTTATCATTGTGGTTTGACCATAAGTTATTGGTTTTAATAGTTAAATGATTATGTAATTGGTTTCAATACTTATGTGAGGAAGGAAAGTCAAGTTTTATAAGTGAACAGAAATGAGTTGTGGTTCGGGAGATTAATATCTAGTAATAAAAAGATTATTATTTCAATATAGCCTAATATTCATCAAGGGTTGTTGGATCTTTTGTGCCGAAGTTTGTATCAGCAGACTTTATACCAAACCAAATGATGGAAAGTGACATCAAGCACAAGTGAAGAATATTTTGACATAGGCGTTTTTCATGATTGAAACTAGATAAAAGTGTGAAACTGTTTCTCATTCACGATTCTAATGTACTGTTGAGCATGTTAAACTTGTTAAAATGATTTAATGTGAAACATGTTAAACTAAAACTACCTTACTTTTTATGTTTCAAGTCTACTTCATGTAATCTCTGTTTCAGAGTGAAACAATGTCATCTAGTTCAGTTCCTCCTACTGCTATTGAGGTCTCTCAACAAGCACCAATAGATTCAAGTCAACAAACTAATGATGCTAGTGAGAAAAATGGTAGTGATGAGATATTATTAAGAAGAAGAGGCGAAAAACCTCAGCTATTTGGGATGACTTTGATCAAATTGACTCTAATGATGGGCTTAAAGATAGATGCAAGTCTTGCGGAGGTTCATTTTCATACTTAGGGAGGAGCCAGCACTTCTCATCTATGGAGACATATCAACAAATTGCGATTCAAGGAAGCTCCTCGTTGCTGCAAAAACAAGCAATCCACCATTCCATTTCAACCTTCTAGCATTAATCCATTTTGGCATTAGGTTCCAGATATTCTAATGAGAAGATGAGGGAAATAATTGCTACTACAATCATGGTGCATGAGCATCCTTTTAGCATTGTTGAGGATGAAGTTTGATATGGGGTTTTCAATATGCTAATTCTAAATTTCAAAAATTTTCTTGCAAGACCGGCAAGAAGTGATTGTTTGTCCATATATGAGGCAAAAAGAAACAATTGAAGGCCTTATTACAAGGTGTGAGCAAGATTAGTTTGACTACTAATATGTGGAAATCAAGTCATCAAGTGACTGAATACATGGTTATCACCAGGCATTTCATCAATACGGGGTGGAATCTTCAAAAGAGGGTTTTGAGTTTTGTGAAAGTTCTTGCCCCTAGATGAGGAATTGATCTGGGCGATGCTATTTTCAAGTGTTTGAAGGCCTAGAGAATTGAAAAAAAGTATTTTTTTGTGTCAGTGGACAATGCTTCTTATAATGATTCTTGTTTAAGGGATCTTCGGGACACTTTATCACTTAGTAGTTTTACACTCTAGGTGGTGACTTATTTCACGTTAGATGTTGTGCGCATATATTAAACTTGTTGGTGCAAGATGACCTTTGTAGAATTAAGGACATTATACATAATGTCTGTGAGAGTGTGAAATACATCAACTACAATGATTCAAGGCTAAAAGCATTCTGTGACATTGTTGAGCTAAAATGTTTGAAGGAAAGGAAGCTCATTCTTGATTGTCCAACAAGCTGCAATTCTACATATAGGATGTTATCTTTTGCTTTGAAATTCAAGGTTGTCTTTTCCCGATTATAAGGAAGAGAACCACATTGCAACTATGCACCATCGAAGAGGATTGGAAGAAGGTTGAGAAGATTTGCAAACTTCTAGAAGTGTTCAATCGGCCACCATATCATGTCGGGAGGGCAATGAGTGTCCCTCGCAAATTTGTACCTTCGAAGTTTGGAGGAAAGTGAAACAAATTGACAATGCCTTTAAAGATGATGATTTCTTCATGGTGGAAATGGCAATCTCAATGAAAGAAGTTTGACAAATATTGTGGGGAATGCAACATGGTAATGGCTCTTGCTAGTATTCTTGATTCTATGTGCAAATTATATGTGATTAATTATTGCTTTCCTTTGATTTACAAGCCTGATTATGTTGCTTCTGAGAATATAGATAAAGTGGTGCAAGCTTTAAACTCAATATATGATGGCTATGTTGCTGTGTATAAGGGAGAGACAAGTAATGAAGATCATAATGTTGGCAACAACTCCACTTCCAATGATCTAGTTCTACATAGTTACTAGATTTGATCAAATCATGAACATTGTTCATGAAAAGCAAGCAATTCCCTATGAAATCAGAATTGGAAGCTTATCTTGAGGAGTATGTTTTTATATTTGAGGGCAATTCTAACTCCTTTCTTTAACCCTAGAATGGTGGAAAAATAATAGTATGAAGTATAAGATCTATCTAAGATGGTACAGCTGACATACTAGCTATTCAATCTCAACAAGTGGCATCGAGTCCATATTTAGTGTTGGAGGTAGAGCTATTGATGAATATCGTTCTAGATTGAATGAAAAATCAATTGATTATTTGTGGTAGGGATTGGCTTAGCAACAAGTACGGTTAAAGAACGGAAAGGTATAAATTTTTGCATTATTAAAATAATATCATTTGTTATACACTTATACATATTACTTGTTCAATTGTGTTATGCCCTAATTTTATATATTTGATTTTTTTCATAGGTCTTTGGAAAATTTGAAGAGAAAATTATATTGAAGATTTGATGTATCGTCGATTGGCTTTACATTGGCGAAATTGAAGGAAAGATGCTTTATATTGGTAATAAAGAATATGTTCTTCTTTGATTTAATTTATTCATTAGCTTAAGTATTTAGGTGGTTTGAATGTTAGATGTTGTATGTTGGCACTTGGTTGAATGTTGTAAACTTGTATGTTTCCATATTAGGTATGTCATATTTCTCCATGTTGTTAATGGTCTAAAATACTAAGGTTGTTTTTACTTTCATTGTATATGGTACTATTTTTTACTTCCATATTCATTATTATCGCTTTTCATTAGGAATAATTTATGTAAGGCTGTTTTATTTGTCTAAATTAGGCATGTTTGATGGGCTGTTTCGGCTTGTTTATAGTTAGCCTTCTTTTTTGCCTATTTTTCGTTGAGGCATGTATGGCTTTGTTAGCCTACGGACGTGATTTTAAAAAATACAAGCCCCGTTAACAAGCTCGAGGCCACTTCCTTGCATAGCAGTAGGAGCCTCTTAAGGAGGTGGGCGGCACAGCTTGGCACTGTTTCCACGCCTAGGCGCGACCAGCCACGCGGGCGAGTGCACGAGGAGAAGAGGAAGAGATGCGTGAAGATGAAAGAGGAAGGAAATTATTAATGATTTTGCCACGAAAATACTTTTTTACGTCGCAAACCAGGGGGTTTCGTTGGACAAATCCGTCCGTCACAAACACCCGTCGAGAAAGATGCTCATCGCAAATCCATCGGTTTGCGACAAAAGGCCTTAATCCATCGCAAACCAGTTTATCTTTTGGACCGCCAGTTTGCGACAAACAAGGTTCTTCCGTGGCAAATGCACCAGTTTTATGATAGAATAATGGATTGCGTCGCAAAAATGTCTTTTTTGCGATGGAAATTTTCGTCTATCTTAAATATCCTGAATTTTGCAACGGAAAATGTTTCCGTCACAAATTTATTGTTTTCTAGTAGTGCGCCAACCCCTCCTCTTCCACCACCACCTCCTCCTCTTTCTCCTCCTTCCCCTCCTCCTAAAGTAGAGGCTCTGAGATGTTAGCAGGCTTTGACTGCCACATAAGGTGTCTCACAGCATACGCCAACAATCTGAATAGAAAGTTGAACCCCATACTTAATCACAATTAGATTCAATATGCTTGCAGCCAGACTCTTCACGTCCTTCCTCTTATGATGATGAGGAGGAGGACCGCACTAGTGGTGATAACTAAACACTATTATATATTTTAAAAATATTAAAAAGAAGTTAAAACTTCATACTTCCCGTTTTATTAATTAATAACTGAAGTAATGTGATAAATAACGCCACATACTTAACATTTATAACTTTATAAACATTAATTAAAGGTTTCGAAACCTTTCCTCTTTCCTAGGCTGACTCTAGGTGCCTCCTTGTTATACAATCATGAATGTGTAGATAAATAATGGTTTTATAAAACAACCGTCATGTAACTCATAGCGTCGGAAAAAAGAACATAATTATGTGCATACTAATCCTCTTCAACTTCCAAGGCATGCTTCACTAAACTCCCTACGTTCATTCGTTTCGCTCTTCATTTTCTTCTTTATCCTCATCACCATGGTGAAACAACGCATTGAGGAAATACTTGAGAATTGTCCTCTCCAACCTCTACCTCCTCCTCCTCATCGTGCTCCTCCTTCCCAATATACACCTCTCGTTTCACTTCTCTTTCTTTCCTCCTCCTCCTCCCCAACCTCCGCCTACATTTACCATGCTCGTTTTCATCTTCTCAAATGATTCAAATCACTCTCACGATGATGATAGGTAGGTTTTATTTATTTATGTTTTTTTATTTTTATTGATAAAAATATATTAATGTAATTATGGCTCCAATATATATATATATAAATTTTAGCATACCTTATGAATATTATTAAAAAACCATGATAAATAAAATAAATAATATACCACTCATGGTAAAATAAAAATAACAATTTTAAAGGTAAAACAATAATTAAGAGTTCTTACCAACTAACCATTATTAAAGAGATAATAACATAACTCACGATTATTTGAGAGTTACTTACCAACTAACTA
>JAFJYI010000510.1:0-111654 GCA_019022655.1 Acacia acuminata
CAGAGATTTGAATAGCAAGCTCCCTAAATCAAGAAAAAGGTAGAAACAGAACAAGAAAGAGATCAGCTCTATATCAGTGAGAACAATTTCATTAAAGGCGTGAATTGGTAATTAAATCAAGATGAGATATCAACCTTGTGGGAGACAACACGAGAGAAAAAAAAGTGTTTTGGTCGTGGTGCTTCTAGAAGGGCATGCAGTATTGGAAGAGCAAAGCACCAGTCTTCCCAGAGCCAGTTTGTGCAAGCCCAATAAACATCTTTTCCTGTGAAAAGATCCATATAGAACTACTATCAATATATATCGAGCTATTCCCAGGAGACCTATTAGAGTAGGAATTTATGTGATAAATTAAAATAATGGCATAAAACGTCAACAGCCATATCATTAATTTTCATTTCTGTTCTACTGATTCATTATCTAGCTAATTTTACAGCAATAACATTTGATCCACAGATCAATGGGATAACGCAGCAATTCAGAAACTTCAAAAAAAAAATTGCTGTGGCTAGGGGAACAATGAATCAAAATATATTACGCACACATACCGGCGGATGCACGTATTGGGTCGGGGGGGGGAAGTGCCCCCCAACTTGTTTTCCAATTTGTCACAATTTTTTTTTTTTTTCCTCTCTATTTTCCAATTTGTCACTTGTTTGGTGTCTTATATTGAAAAGGATGTATTTGATAATATCGATAACGAGGCGATTATGATAGAATTCCAAAAAATAAGGCCTAGAAGGATGACATTGTAATTATTTTTATTGTAATATATTTTTGTTATTAAAATATCCGGGTTACTATTTCTAATAGCACTTGTCTTATTTTTCCCTTTATATTTTTATTTTTTAATGTATTTAAAGTTTTGCTTTAAAAATTTTATTTTGAACAGTCATATCTATTTACTGAACTTTAGCTTCTGTCTGTGCTTCATAACTTCCTTTATAATTGTGCAGAGGGTTTGGATGGTTTCATTGCATTGATGAGTTTACATTAATTACAGAATTGTTTATTTCTATTTCAAGAAATTTCAATGGATGGTGTTTAACCAGACCTGATAAAAATTGATTTTCTACATGACGCACCACAGGCTTCATTCTTTCCATGATATCAAGAATGTTCTCCGTTAATCATAAAACAATGAAAACCCACTAACAAGGAAATAATTCCACAGCACAGTATAAGACTTTACTCAAAGGTGAGTAACTATCAAGTTTAGACTTCGATTATTACAACCCATTTGTTCCTTTTTCCCAGCACAACATACTTGAAACATGAAAGATTAGAAAACCAGCGGCAGCATTGTCATGACAACTCATTAGATCACCAACCTTCCAATGCAAGAGAATTGCTTCAGCTTGAATCTTTAATGGTGTTGTCCAACCCAACTTTTCACAAGCGTCCACTAGCTGATCAGCTAATCCCAGATCCTTAAAAGTCACTCCTTCAGCGTCTTCTGCCATTCTCAATAACTGGTCTGCCAACAGAATGGGACTCATTATCAAAGACATTAATGACTTGTGTACAAAATTCAGGCATGTTTTCCAGGTACTAAAACTAAATATGAACTCTGTTTCATAAATATCCAAATGATTATGTTTAATTAATTTAATTTAATAATTAATAGGTAGAGGCCACTAAGCCAAAACTTAACATCTCTAGCTTTAAATAAAGTAGAGAATGTCTTCAACACATACAAATACTTGTACAAGGAATCCAGAGTACCACAATGAAACTTAAGATAAAGGGGCATTATTGGAATTCAGAGAGACATAAAACACACTGTTTATTGATATCTGATTGAGTACATAGCTTATGCATATATAGGCTTCAGGAAGGAATCGTATAGGGTGTAAAACAGAACAATAAGTGGAGGATTAGGGTGGAAAGTAAAGTAGTGAGTGGTAGTGGAGTGGCAGGTGCTGCAGGTGTAGTGGTGTGTGGAATAATATAGAGTAGAAAGTGCAATAATACGTAATAATGTTTTCTAACACTCCCCTCGTCGGAGAGTAGATGTCAATCATTAGAACTGCCTCTAAAAACTTCAAACTTTGTTCTCGCCTAGAGGTTTAGTCGTGATAATTGGATTGTTGACTCAGAGCTACGCAACCATATGACCTGTAACAAAATCATATTTCACAACCTTAAATCCGTCATGAACACCTTAAAGTCGAAGTAGCTAATGGTGTATTCACAAGGGTTGAGGGAATTGGCCAGCTACATTATCCCGATCGTTAATGATACATAATGTTCCTTTGTACCGAACTCACCCGTAATCGATATCCAGTTAGTAAGCCGACTAAAGATAAAATATGTCGAGTCATATTTGATGATGGTCTCGTGTGTGTTTGTTTTAAAATCGAGGAGGAGGATTGGGACTTCTAGAGAATGGGATGGACTATTCTACCTTGAAGGATTGAAATCAAAGAAAGAAGATGCATGGAAGTCAAGACGAGCACCGGTTAGCTCAAATTCTAAAAATAATGATGTATTTTGTGGCATTGTTGGTCAGGCCACCCTAGTTTTGATTATATGAAGCATGTGTTTCCCAATTTGTTCAATAAAAACTCAAACCCTTTTCAGTGTGAAACTTGCCAGTTTGCAAAACAAACACGATCCTCATATCCTAAACAGAAATATACTCCTTCCTCACCATTTACACTAATTCATAGTGATATCTGGGGACCAGCCCGAATACCTACTCTCACCCCTACCAGGTGGTTTGTTACTTTTATTGATGATCACACTAGAACCACATAGTTTTGTTTGTTAAAAGACAAATCTGAAGTAGCCAAAGTATTTCAAAACTTTTATACCTTTGTGCGAACTCAATTCAACACTTCCATTAAGGTACTAAGAAGTGATAATGCCAAGGAATACATGAGTACAACCTTTAAAGGATTTCTTGATCAGCAAGGGATTCATCACCAAACTTCCCGTCCTTACACACCTCATGGGAGTGGCCGAGTGGAAAAACCGTCACCTTTTGGAAGTAACCCGTGCCCTACTAATAGAGCGAAATGTCCCTACCATATTCTGGGGTGAACCGTCTGGATGAATTTTGGAGTGAAGATCCACCTGCATCCTACTAGTTTCTTTCCTTTAGGAAGAGTTGTGATCTCCCATGTTCTATTTTCCTTGAGTGCTCTTAATTCCTCTTCGACTTGTTTTTCCAATTTGGATCCGTCATAGCTTGTTGAAATGTGTTTGGAATTGTTATCTGTGCACTATTTACAACAAAGCTTTGCATTTTTTCAGACAAATTACCATATGAGACAAATCGTTAAATTGGGTGTTGAGTACACGATCTTACCCCTTTCCTCAATGCAATAGGCCAACCTAGTTCTTTAGGATTTAATTCCGAATTGGATTCATGGTTGTTCCTTTGAATGGGAGAGATAGTTCTACCAGTGTCTGGTTCGGTTTGAGACTGTGAATCGATCTCTTCCTCTTGTCGTGGTTCAGTATCCACCCTTGAATCAGTATCCAACCTTGAATTGATCTCAACATGTGTTTCCAATTCATTAGGTCCAGGTTGAGGTGGAGTATACTAGACTCATGATTGGATTGGATAGGCGGTCGATGGTGAAGATGGAATATCACCTAGAGGGGGTGAATAGGTGATCTTTAAAAATGAAAATCTTTTCTCGTGAATGAACGAAATAGAGACCAATAAGATAAAAGAACACAAGACTATTTATACTGGTTCAGTCTAATACTCTAACCTACGTCCAGTCCCAAGAACGCTTGGGATTTCACTATTTCTCAAGAACGATTACACACTTAGTAAATGAAGGATGGTCCTTTCACTCACAGACTCCACTCCCCTTTACAAGTTGTAATTGACACACCCTCTCTTAAGGTTCCTCAACCTTAAGATACAATTGAAAATGAAATAGTTGTTTAAGGACTCCTCACTGAGTAGATAAAATATTGAACACTGAAGCGTAATTAATGAAACAGTTGAAACAATGAATAACAATAACATAAATTGATTGCTCAGCAGTTCGGTAGTTGGCGAATTCAATGCTCTGGCTATTTATAGATGATGAATTTAATGACGTTGATGAAGCTCGTAAAATAGCTGTTGAGTCTCTTGAATATGTTCGTTAGACAGATGATGCATTCATTGAGGATTTCGTCGTCTGAGTACTTAGGTGGTATGCACAGAGTAGATATTCTCTTTCATTCTTTTCATTCTTCTTGTTATGCCCGTTGTGAAATGGCATTTAATGCGAAGTCAGAGAATATCAGAGTTAGCTTTACTTCGTTCGGAATATCGATCTCCGTGTGTATCATGGTTTAGGTAGCAGCATTTAATGCCTCTGACAGACACGATCGCTTTATTCAAATCTGCCGTTAAACCATACTTAAGTGATATGAAACTCATAAGCAAGTATGTTAAGAGCATTTGGAACATGTAATAAATAATAATTAAGAGTAGTGAAATGATATAACATGATTCATGATTTTCGGAGTCGGAGATTTGAGGAACAGAGTATTCGTGTTTAGTTCAATATTCTCGAGAATTGGTCAAGGTATTCTCGAGAATCATTCAGTTATTGATTCTTATTTCAATCGAGAAACATAAAAGTGGATTCTGGAGAATCATATCTGAGTTCTCGAGAATTGCTTGGAGAAAATTATTGTTGAAGAAGTATTCTCGAGAATTGTATTGGACGTTCTCGAGAATTGCATGAAGTGACTGAACTGTTTGATTTCTACAATACTCGAAAGCTATATTCTTATACTCGAGAATCGCATCGCTTGTTAAATAAGAACGTTAAAACATGAACATGTATTCTCGAGAATCATTTATGTGTTCTCGAGAATTGTATGCTTGGATTTATTCATTAAATCAGCAAGAGGAATTCTCGAGAATCATATCCTTGCTCTCGAGAATTTGAAGAATGAAATAATTACCATTAAAACAGGAGAACATGTATTCTCGAGGATTCTTAATGTGTTCTCGAGAATTACCTGAGTATGAATTCTTCATTGATTCTAACCAGAAGGAATTCTCGAGAATCATGTCCTTATTCTCGAGAATTGTTGAGAAGAGGTTTGTATAATTTTGCATGCTATGCTCGGGAATTACCTTTACATACTCGAGAATTAGTTTCATGTTTTTAGATATTGCATATACTCCCATTCTCGAGAATTAGATTTCAATTCTCGAGAATTTCAAGCATATACTCGAGTATTGGAACCACATTCTCGAGAATTATATTTTGAAAATATTTGATAAAAAGAACTTTTATATCCCACTTGATTATTACTTCAAAACCCTTACTGTGTGACTTTAATTGTCATCATCAAAACACTTGGAGTCAACAGATAGGAGGAGGTGAGTCAACAGCCTCTATAAGGATAGGTTGTAGTGATGGTGATGTGTCGGTGAGTTAGAGCTTTTCGGGATGAGATGTTTCCATGGTTAGCCATTCAATGTCGGAATACTCCCCCTGAATGGGTAACCTAGGATAGTAGGCTTAATATTCTGAGAATACGGTATCCCAAGAGACAATAAGTTTCTTTGAAGATGGACAATAGCACTTGTACCCTTTTTGAGTAGAGGAATAGCCAAGAAAGATACACTTGTCAGCTCTAGCACCAAATTTGTTGCCATCCCTTTTAGAACAAAGACAACACACCCAAACACCTTGAGAGGTAAGGAATTGATGAGAGGACAATTGGGAAAGAGTTCAAGGAGTTTTTGAATTGGAGTGTTGTAATGGAGGACTTTAGAAGGCATACGGTTAATGAGGTAAGCTGCTGAGGATGGCGTCACCCCAGAAGATGGTAGGGACATTCCGTTCCATTAGTAAGGCACATGTGACTTCCAATAGGTGACGGTTTTTTCTCTCGGCTACTCCATTCTGTTGAGGGGTGTAAGGACAAGAAGTTTGGTGATGAATTCCTTAGTGATCAAGAAACTCTTGGAGGGCCATGCTCATGTATTCTGTGGCATTATCACTTCGTAATACTTTAATGGAAGTGTTGAATTGAGTTCGCACAAAGGTATAGAAGTTTTGAAAGATTTTGGCTGCGTCAGATTTGTTTTTCATTAAATAAACCCATGTGGTTCTGGTGTGATCATCAATGAAGGTAACAAACCACCTGGCATGGGTGAGGGTACTTATTCGGCGAGGACCCCAAATATCACTATGAATTATTGTGAATGGTGAGGAAGGATTATAGGACTGTTTGGTATATGAAGATCGGGTTTGTTTTGCAAATTGGCAAGTTTCACAGTGAAAAGGAACAGAATTTTTATTGAATAAATGAGGAAACACATGCTTCATATAATCAAAACTAGAGTGGCCTAACCGACAGTGCCACAGAAACATATCATTATTTTGAGAATCGAGCTAGCCAATGCTCGTCTTGCCTTCCATGCATTCTTGTCTTTTGATTCTTCAAGGTAGAACAATTCATCCCATTCTCTAGAAGTCCCAATCAGTAATGAACACAAGCCCAAAGGGAGAGCTCAATCCCCAAAAGCTAGCCTATGAGGAGAGAGAACCCAATAGACTTATAAACCTCACTTTAAAAGTTTAGCTCCCCAATGTGGGACTCATAACATAGTCACCCCCTCAAGAGCCGACGTCCCCGGTGGCTCCACTGCACAGCACTTCACTCGGCCTCCAATGGCCAACCCTTCGTGGGTAGCCCTCTCCAAAACATCGACTCTCAATGAAAGCACCAATGTAATGAACACAAGCCCAAAGGGAGAGCCCAATCCCCAAAAGCTAGCCTATGAGGAGGGAAAACTCAATAGACTTATAAACCTCACTTTAAGAGTTTCGCTCCCCGATGTGGGACCTATAACACAATCGTCCGCCTCGATTTTAAATCCTGAAAAATACATAAACCTTTATCAAAAATCACTCGACATATTCGTCCTCGAGTCAACTTGCTCACGATATCGTTACAAGTAATTTCGTGTACAAACAAAACATTATGTAGTGCCAAGCGATCGATAATGTGACAAAGTGCCAATTCCCTCAACTCTTATGAACACACCGTTAGCTACTTTTACTTTGAGCCCGTGATTATCGTAACCACAACAAGATACACAAAAGCAACAATATTTCAGAATCTTTGGGTGGAAAAATATCTTAGGAATATTTTAAAATAGACGCATAGATAAGTGTGTAAAGTAGCTTCCGACGTAAAAGGCTATGAGAAAATGAATAACAAGCAAGAAAACCCAAAACAAGACATGCCAGTTTTAGTCTCCCTAAGAGTGTAAAGTAGCTTCCGAACCGAAATCTTGTACTCATACTAGTCTCGATTAAAAATGCAAAACAAAAAGACAAAACAAATAAGAACAAGACACCGTTGCAGAACACGTCATGGGAATCGAATTAAAGACAAAAGAGAAAAGAAGAGAAGCACTAGATCATGGAGAACCAGTTCCATCGTTCAAATAATTATTCACCCAAGTGAATTACGTAATTAGCATCAAAACCCAGACAAGATCTAACTATATAGTTTCCATCGAAATCAAATAATTAAAGGGGCGTATGGTCAGAAATCATTCGAAAAAAGAATCCACCCCTAACCAAAGCGCTGTCGAGAACAAACCGAGAGTAAGATCCTGAGAGGTGCGACGACCGTCGAGAACAGGCCGAGAGTGAGACCTTGAGAGGTGCGCCGCCGTCGAGAACTCACTGTGTACTGTGCTTGTGCTCACTGACGAGGACGACTCGACGAGCTAAGGCCTGAGATCCTGAGAGGTGCGACGGCCGACGGTGAGCACGATGAGGTCGAGATCTGGATCGTTTAGGGAATTAGGGTTTTTTTTGCTAAAAAACATTCGTGGTAGTCGAGATGAGGCGGACGTAAATGGAGACGAGAGAGCAAGTGAATGGCTTTTTTTTAACTACTCGGGCTTAGGCTTATTTTGAGTGCGTACATAAAAAAACATACAATTACACTTTTACCCTCTTAACAAAGCCGGCTTTACAGTTTTACAGCCTATTCGCAGGCCTCGGGCCCGGCCCGTTAAGACAAACAGCCTTGCTTTGGCCTGGCTCTTTTAGCCCGACAGCCGCCCGACTGTGCTTTTAACACGGGGCCACACAGTCTCCGGCCTATTTTCACCCCTACAAGAAGGCTACAATATTATGCTTTTGCTTCTTATATCGAATAGCTTTGGAATCTTGATAATATTACATGCGCTTTATTTTGACATTAGGAAATAATGGCAACCCGCATCACATATCATGTCTTGGTTCCTTCCTACTTTTTGATCGAACACACCGATTCCATCTAGCCTTCACCATTATTATAGTTTGTAACGAAGCCTTGCGTAATGATTACTACTTTTTCGATTTTAAACGGAAATGATAACTTGAGACAAAAGATAGGCAAAGCCATTACAGGGATCGGGGTTCTTGCTCCTTAGGGGTACCAAAGAAATGACTACTAGAATCGGGGTTTTGAGCATAAAGATTCCACTGACCTGTAAAAAGTGGGCCTAATCCTTGGGGGTATGGCAATACGCCTAAGAAATTATTCTATCGAACTTATTCTCCCTTGGATCTAGGAATAGCGACATGGACGAAATGTCCCGTCCAAGCCAAAGAACTAACTCCGAATAGTCTTGACAAATGATGATTGAGGTGGCATTTGACATTTTTAAACCACGAAACGCTCGGTTTTTGTTTCGGTTGTAGGTGTAACCAACCCGTTATTAAAGATATGGCAGAAAGAAATAATAGAAAAAGAGCGACAGCATAAAGATCCCCATTAGTACGTAAACCGATTGTATACCACCATTGATAAACAGTAGAATAAGCGATATTCACTAGGCCAAGAGCAGGGGTGAACCTAGAAAATTGTCGAAGGGGGTACCATTTGTGGGGATTCGGGGGTTACGCCGCTAAAAATTTTTTTTAAAGGAAAATTTTAAATGTATTAAAAAATAAAAGAATATAAACAAGAAAAGAAAAGAATATAAAAAAGAATTTATGAAATCAAGTAAACATTAACGATGTAATAAGAAAGGCAATTATCTTACAAATCTATCATTTAAAAAAGCAAGGCTAATTACTATTAGAAATGCAATTACATAAAATTACAATGAAGGGTAGGCACTCAATAAGTTTAAGACATATATTTTAATAATAAAAATATATTACAAAAAAAATAATTACAATGTCATCATTTTAAACCTTATTTTTTGAATTCTATCATAATTCCTTAAGATCGATGCTATTAAATACATCCTTTTTAATATAAGGCATTAAACAATCATTCAACCATTATCCCCCATCTGATTATGAAATGCAGTTTTAATGTATTAAGAGTGAACATTTAATTTAAGGGTGGATAATCATTTAAATATGTATTAATTGATTTTTTTTTTTTTTTTTTTTAAGGAGATATCAAATTCAGGGGGCACTTGCCCCCCTTGTAGATAACCTGGGTCCGCCCATGGCCAAGAGCACCCCCTCAAGTAAAATTTCCATAGCCGATGCCCCACCTTATTAACTTTATGGACAAAAGTAGCCCTGAATTTAATATATAGTGTAACTTATAAATAGAAAGGAGGGGAAAAAAAACCTTTCAACTTGTCTTGTAAATTGGACTAGGAGTAATATTAAGAAAATCATCCCCCATTCAATACTCCATATCTGACGATTTGAAAAGAAGCAAAGAAAAGCGACATCATCCCAATCGACATTTTATTATTATTATTAAAAAAAAATGAACTGGTTGGGTCTATAAACAAGAAAAAGAATGGAAAGCAGGAATGACGCGTCCTGGGGTTTGTTGACTTGTATGCATGGATGATGTGGCCGTGAAACATGCGCAACTGGAATATGCTACCATTTTGGACTGATTGACCTATTAGTCCTCTTTGCAGTTTGCACACCTCAAAGTGCTCCCACATGCAGCAACAATGACAATGGTTTTGAAGAGCGTTTTGGCTTCATGTCCACAGTCCACTGATAGTATTAAGGTTTGCCAAGGTGACAATCACGGCGGATTTAAAAAATTGCTGAATGAATTTTTTTTTTTAAGGAAAGTTTTAAATACATTAGAAAATAAAAGAATATAAACAAGAAAAAAAAGAATATCAAAAAAATATTCATGAAAGTAAGTGAATATCGATAATGTAATAAGAGAGGTAATTATTTTACAAGCTTATCATTTAGAAAAGTAAAGGTAAGTGTTGTTAGAAATGCATTTTACATAAATTACAACGAAGGGTATGAAAGACTTAATAAGTTTAAGACATATATTTTAATAAAAATAATTATAATGTCATTCTTCTATATCTTATTTTTTGGAATTATATCATACTTGTCTTATTATCAATGCTATCAAATACATCTTTTTCAATATAAGACACTAAACAATCATTCAACCATTTACGCCCCATCCGATTACGTAAGACAATCTTAATGTATTAATGGTGGACACTTAATTTAAGGGTGAGCAATAATTCAAACATGTGTTAAAAAAAAAAAAAAAATCCCAAATTCAAGGGGGGCACTTGCCTCCCTTCTCTACAATGTGGGTCCACATATGGTGACAATTATGAATATGATGGTGCAAGCTTGTTTGGAATAGTGATTAAATCTTTAAAAGATAACTTTTTAATCGTTATATATAGTATACAGAGTATGTGAGAAAACTTTTATTGTGAATAAACACGTTTTGGGTGTCCAAAAGTGATCCCAAACAAGCAGAAATTTCTGCTTTGCACTAGAATATTTTTTCAGTGGCATTCAATATCTCAAATTAATTCTTACCACACTCACAACACCTTAAAATATGGTTTTTTTTTTTTTTTTTTTTTTGGTAACGCCCAGTATGTAGCACCATCACGCAGTAAAATATGTTTTTTTTTTTGTAACACCCACTATCTAGCAACGTCACACAGTATTTTTTTTTAGTAATACCCATTATCCTAAGTGCTAAAAAATATATTAAAAATTACTTTAAAATACTAGATACTACTAAGAAAATACTTCTAAATGATAAGTACTAAGTAGTAAATGTCACTAAAAAATATTTTAGACTACGGAATGTATTAAAAATTAATTTACAATAGCAAATCCTGTTGAGAAATTTTCTTTGACCTTTTTATTTTTTGGTTTCACTGACCTATTTTTACCCAAAATTACGTTTGTGGCAAAAGATGAAAGAGGATTGGTAGGGTAAGGGAGAGAATCCTATTCCGGCGGGGTGAAATGTTGAATTCTGGAAAGAGGTGGCGCGAATCTCCAAGGAAAAGGAGGAGAGATGTTGACCCAAAAAATAAATGTATGTAGATATGACATTTGATTTTGAGAAAAAATAAATAAAGAACTTTAAAAATTAAAAAGGATACCACTTTAGTCCTATTTATGTCTCTTTTGGTCAAAAAAATTTGGTCTTATTTATAAATTCCCTTTTGACCAAATAAATGAAATTGTGACAATCTTACCCATATTATTGTACTAATGAAAATAGAGAGAGAATAAAAAGTTGAAAGGTATCCATTCATAAATGAGGGTAAAATTGGAAATATACCCCATAATCATTGAGCCACCTACCTCTCCTTGGTATGTGTGATTTGGTCAAAAGGATTTATAAATAAGATGAGAGTGGTAATATTTATAGTAACATAAATGTATTAACACCTGATTTTTCTTTTTTAAAGTTAAAAGGAAATAACAAAAATATCTTTTACCTGTTAAACCCTTTCCGGTTCAGATTTGGCTCGCCTTCTCCTTCTCTCCCTCCCTCCCTCTTCTTCATCCTCTTCTCCTCTAGTAACGATGACGTGTTCTCCAGCGATGGCGGCCTATAACGACGACCATTGTTCTTGGTAAGTTGTTTCGGCAGCCTTCAACGACGATGATATAAATGTGTCCTCTGCAGATCTAGCTTTTCCGGCGGCCTGAAAGTCTATCTCTAGAAGATGGTGGCGATACCAACAAAACTCCAGAGAGAAACACCTTTTTCACCATTGCCTGGATACTTGGATATATGCGTTTGTATATATATTTATGATATTTTCTTGTTGCCTCAACTGCGAAAAAATCGGTAGACATTGCTTCATATAAATGCTAACTCAAAAAAGAGTGTGATAGTCTAGTGTATGAGAACTTTATATTACTCAAAGAGGAGAAATCATGGAAACTCTTATTCTAGCATTTAAAAAAGGGGAAAACATTTTTCATATTGTAGGAGAAGTGTTTTTTCATGTCATACACACATAAAATGGTGGAACCCACACACATATATATATAATTAGCATTATATATATGTGGGTCCCACTATTTTATGTGTGTGTAGAAATCTTCTTCTTCTCATACAACATGAGAAGTTTAAACCCCTTAAAATAATTATCAGAATTTGTGAAACCTTGTTCATATTTGGGGATTTTTTCTTTGCAAGTTGTGAAATATTGGAATATGTGAAATTTTTTTGAGAACTTATGAAAACTTTATCTAATCACAACCTTTATTAAATCTTGTGAATTTTAATTTGCAAGTTGTGACATTTTCTGAACTTGTGAAAGCTCTATTAAAACTTGTGAAAACCATTATAAAACCTTGTGAATTTTGTTGCAATTTATGGAATTCTTTAAAGAAGTAGTGAAATTCTTTTCAGAACTTGTAAAAATATTATCCGAACTTGTGAAAGCTTTATTAGAATTTGTGAAAACCCTTATAAAATCTTGAGAATTTTGACTTGCAACTTGTGAAATTTTTTTAAGAACTTGTTAAAACTTTATCCGAATTTGTGAAATCTTTATTAGAACTTATGAAACCCTTATTAAATATTGTGAATTTTGATTTCCAACTTGTGAAATTCTTTAAGAAAATTGTGAAATTCTTTTGAGAACTTGTAAACACTTTATTCGAAATTGTAAAACCTCTATAAGAACTTGTGAAGCCTTTATCGAATCTTGTGAATTTTGAGTTACAACTTATAAGATCACAAGTCAAAAGTATTGTCTTCTTGAAAATCTAGATGTTCCTCATAGCTTGTGTTAAGCTTGGGATTTTGATAAGGCTTCGAAGGGAATTCCATAAGTGAAGGAACCACCTCCACCCAAATCTTCACGTCATGCCTCATCTTTCTTCTTCTTTTTATTAATCGTTAATAAAGGAGGTCGCTGACGTTATTGGGGGAGGTTGTCTTAGCTATTTCTTTTAAATTTCTAAAAAGACAACTCAGGTACTAATATCTCTATAGTCTTCAAAATATCATTTTGCCATTTCCTATTTTTAAATTTCTTTTCGTGGGATTTCCCCTATTCATATTGACATATAACTAACCAAAGTTTTATGTCAATATGAATACAATTCTGATGTTTTGTTGAATTTCTTGCTAAATTGTAAATAGAATGAGACGTTTTGCCACACCAGATTCTCATGTTTCAAGCGCATATATCATATCAAAAACAGTGAGGGAGACAAATCACTAAGGATTAAAGTTAAAAACAAAAAACAAAAAACATAATAGAAAAGGAAAAAAGAAGTAGCTTGGGTGACTGGTAAAAGATGCTTTGTCTTTTTAAGGTAGTCTTGAGTATAACTCTTGTAAATAGAAAACAATATAGAGTATTTAAAAAGCTTTCTCACTTGTTTGGGATAGAGACAACCTAAAATTCAAATTACTCAACAATGCTTGATCCAAAGCATTATTTATTTTTATTTTTTTAAAGTGCATTCAAAACCTCGAAATAATTTTCAAAGTACATCTCTAACACACAAAAATAGTTTGAGGTGCAATTTTACCTCAGACGAATAAGAAGGTCCCTTGAAGATCGAGACGGTTTGGAAGTGAACGGTCCAGATTATCCGCCAATAAACTATTGGCCTGAATTACATCCATTCAGACTTGTACCACAGCAATCCATCGAATTTCCCATTCAAGTTTCCATCTTCACCTTCTACATATCATTTTGGTTCTTTTGCTTTCCCTTTGTCCCTAATCATCTTTATTTCTGTGATAAGCATGAGCTTCAATGTTTCTAGGTGGTTGATGGAGGAGAAAGCAGAGAGCTCACCGATAAGGCAATGAAAATGGAGGTTTGTTACCAGGCGGTGAGCCTCTCCTAAATGTGAATCCTCTACAACATCAAAGCTGGATAGCAGGATCTCAAAATCAGGTCCTCAACACCGACATTGAAGCTCCCAAGTTGTCACGAGGCCAGACCACCATCTCCGATGATGGAGGTAGGGATAAGAGAGAGGGTGGAAACTTTTTTCTTCAAAAAAAAGAAAGGAGAAAAGAAAACCCATGTTGAGACTGTTAATGGGAGGGGTAAGATCATCTATTTTTAATATATAAGGGTTTAATTACACCAAAAAAATATAAAAATATAAAGGGCAGAGGTAGAGTGTGTAACACGGATATAAAAATATTATCCATAAGGGGAAACTTAATTAGTTAAATAATATAATGATCTCAGATGGTGTCATTTTTCTTCAAAGGCATAGGGGAACAAAGTGTTAACTATTAACTGAAGCCTTCGAATGGTCGCTTGTCAAATAGCTTTTCAATTAAAAAAGGTAATTAAAAATATGAATGGATAAACATGGAAGTGATTTTAATGTAAAATAATGAAGAAGCATCAATGCCTAGTTGTTTAATTAAATTATCCTATGGTACATAATTATAAAAATTTTAGATGTACCTAAAATCCGACTAACTCGTTGAAGTACCTACATGAAATCAAAGCACTGACGTAGGCACCGATCAGGTTACATAGCAAATGCACCAAAGAGAGAAAGAGAAGAGAACATTCATAGAGTAGAATTCTTTTTAGAGGGAGGAGAGTGTGTCTGGTTTTACTATGACATCAACCACCAATACCATGCACCACCATTCATTAATTTCGGGGAGAAAATAAAAAAATTAGCCCATATACGTGTGTCTGGTTTTACTATAAATGGCAAAATCATTTATTTGGATTATTTCAAGTTTATGTGTCAATTATATGAGCTTGACAGTTAGGCGTTTGTTAAGTTAAACTTCTGCAATTTTTAAGTTTAACAGTTAGGCGTTTGTTTGTTTCTTTTTTTGGATATATAAGAAGGCTTGAGAAGCTTAAAATTAAAACACAATAATTACATTAAAGGGGAAATTAATCCCAAATACTCTTGTTCTACCCAATCCCTAAGAAAGGCAGGACAAACATCAAAAAGCCAAGACTTAGATAAACCTGTTTTTGTTAAAGCATCCGCCACCCGGTTAACAATTAGGCGTTTGTTGATATGCCCAGTTTGGTCCCTTGCATGAAACAAGTTCTGAAGTGGTGGCCTTGCTTGGTTGTTGGGCTCTTTTAGAGTTTTGGGCTGAGCCCATTCATTTACAATCTATCACTTAAACACCAAAATCATGTAGTTGCTTTAGTAGTATAAAGTCCCACTAAATCCTTTTAGATCTCAAGTTTGAGTCTCCTAGGTGAGGATTTTTTAAGGGCTAGGCACATATATTGTTTTATTAGAAATAATTCTATTCAAGACACCATCAAATACTAAATGGGGCATCTCTCTAAGTGGGTATTTAAAATTTGACTCATCACGGTACAACAAGAGACTAAGCTCTTATACTAGATCTAATTCGCATTGGCTCCAATTTGGGAAAATATTTGCAGGGGTAACATGTTCTTGGACTTGATTTGTATCTTTTGGTCTTTGGGCTTTGTATGAAGTTGTAACTTGTACTAATGATTTGGTGATAGTAGTCATTTAGTTGTACTTTGTCACTTGCCACTTTTGGAAAGTTTTTTTGATCGTTTTCAAATGACCAAACTATATCTTCCTGTGTATTACATGAGGGATTATTGTGCCTGAATTCAAGATGTAATGTCTTATTTTAAATTCAATTTACTTTACTACCTTATCTTCAAACGCTAATAATAAGAACTGAGAATTAAATGAGAATAATATCACAATAAATTTGAATAACTTGAAAAGGGAATGCATAATTTTATTTTGGAGTTATTATTGAAGAGGTTAAACTTTCAGGAGTAAAGAGAAGTTGCCTATATTAAGGAATAATTTGTAATGAGTTTTTTTTTTTTTTTAAAGAAAAAAAAAGGAAATTACTTTAACGAGTATTTATTGAATAAATCTTAATGTAATTATGTATGAATTAATTTAATAATGTGATTATCCGACCCATTTTCAGGTAAACCGGGTTTTTAAAGGTATTACAATATTTTATATATAAAGTTGATTGATTGATTATAAGTCTTGATTAAGTGTGTGTTGTTTAAAGGATGTGGGTTGGTTGTTATGAACACCCTTAACCCTTAGGGCTTTACCCTATGAGCCTATCTACATGTGGGATTGAGGGGTCGGGATTTGGGATTGGATAATATCAACTCTTCATATTTGATACAGAGTAATCCCAATTTCATTTTTTATGGGATCACATACCTTCACCTCCGAGTTGAGAAAATCAGTCTTGAAATTGAACATTTTTTCGACTTTATTATTTAGACTCAATTATTTTACGTCTCAAATAACCATCTTTAGATTATATTATGTATTGATATAATAAACTAGGACATCCCTTGTTCGCAAAGACAGGGCAAAAGTATAATAACAAGACAATATACCAATTTTTACCCAAGCCCTCTAAAAAAAACCTTATCGTTTCCCTTGAATAAAGGAGACAAGTATTTTCCTTTGGAAGTTGAGAGTAGAGAACTCTAAAACCTTTCGTTTCCCTTGAATAAAGGAGACTTCGAATTCATCACATCACGGGTTTGTATCATCATGTTATTATCATCAAACAAAAAGGCCATTTGACAGAACAACAAAGCTGAAGCTCCATTATCTCGTCATAGCCTTTTCCCGATCTAATCTTTGGTTACCGAACAAGGTCCAAATTTTTTTGAGTAATGGTTAGCTCCTATTATTTCTGAACAAATAATAATCTCAACTTATAGCCAAAAAAATATGAAAAGGTTGTTAGTTCTCAAAAGGTTTTGATGATCTCCAATAATTGTAAACAAAGCATGAAGTTTTGCTTCAGATGTCGTAAAACTCACTGTCAGAGCAAAACTCGAGGTTTGCACAGAAACCTCGAGGTTTGGCCTTACAGTGTAGAACTCAAGGTTTCTGGACTGAGCAAAACTCGAGGTTTTCAGAGAAACCTCGAGGTTTCATTATATAGAGACTTCTCAACCTTTTCTGGAAAATGAAAAACTCGAGGTTTGTGGAGAAACCTCGAGGTTTTGACTTACAAAGAGTCTCATAAGTTTTGAACATTTAAAAACCTCCAGGTTTTGTCTAAAACCTCGAGGTTCCGCTTTTAACATGAGAATTCCAAGTTTCACAAGTGTTGTGAAACCTCGAGGTTTGGAATGAAACCTCAAGGTTTGGAAAGAAACCTCGAGGTTTTGACCTGCCAGAGAAAACTCATGTTTTTCGCCATTTTTTTAGAACCTCCAGGTTTATGAGAAACCTCCAGGTTTGAGCTCAATGTAGTTTTCTCAAAGTTCCCAAGATTATGAGAAAACTCGAGGTTTCTGAACAAACCTCGAGGTTTGTCCAAGCAGAGAGGATCTGTGTTTTCCAAGTTTACAAAACCTCCAGTTTTACTCTCAAACCTCCAGGTTTCTGTTTTGACGCAAAAACTCAGAATTTCCACGTTTAAGAGAAACCTCGAGTTTTGGTGAGAAACCTCGAGGTTTCTGCCATCCAGAGAGCAAACGACTTTTCTCTATTTTTGAAAACCTCCAGGTTTGCCTTGGCGCGATTTTTTTTCAAAGGTTTCATTTTCAAATGAAACCTCGAGGTTTATGATAAAACCTCGAGATTTTGTCTGACAGAGAGACTGACGCTTTTTGCAGTTTTGAAAACCTCCGGGTTTGGGTAGAAACCTCCAGGTTTGATGTTTTGGACTTAAATCTCTTTTACATGCTATAATCCAAAACTCGAGGTTTGAAGAACAAACTTCGAGGTTCTTCAGAATTTCAAATCTGACGAATTTACAATACCTTCTTGTTTGATCTTAATACTTCCTATGATTAATCTCTAATGTTCCTAGATATGTTTAACCACCTTATTGGTGAGTTTTAGATGAATTAGAGAATGTTTATTGAAGTTTTAAAGCAAAAGCAAAAAGTGATGTCAGCACATTAAATGCAAACCCAGAAAGTTGCATACTTTTGGGTAATCCACGCTTACAAAGAATTAAAGAATGATTTCCACATCCAGTAGCTGCTACTCCATCGGATCAATTTGCAGAGAGTCAACTTTGAACTTCTGCACAACTGGATTAAGTGAAGATTAGAGAGAGAAGAAGACCAAAGCTTCAGCTAATCCTTGTCTAATGAAGGCAACGGTTATAATCAAGATTACAACGGTCATTTAATGCTCTCTTAGTATAAATAGAGTAGCATTCAAGTCTTCTCAATAACAAACCTGCTGAAAACGCATAGCATTCAAAGTTCTTCAACTACCTTTCTGTTTTCACTTGTATTGTGTCTTTTATTACTCAAAGCTTCAGTGTTTATCATTATCCACTCTTAGAGAGAGTTTTTATCTCGTAAATCATTTATTGTAAAGAATCACAAGTCTGGGGACTTGGTGATTGGGTTCATTGATTACAACTTGTAAGGGGGAGTAAGTTCTAGTGAGAGAATTACTCTTGAGTACAGAGTGTGTAATCATTTGATATAGTGGAAATCCCAGAGAGTCTGGGGACTGGACGTAGGTCAAGAGGTTGGACCGAACCAATATAAATTCGTGTGTCTTGCTCTTCTCTCTTTCACTCTGTTCATCTCTGTTTTTGCTGTCATAAACAGAGCAATTTTAAAAAGATTTTAAAATCCCCAATTCACTCTCCCTCTTGTCATAAACAGAGCAGTTTTAAAGGTCATGAACCGGCGAAATCAAAAAACCCAAAACCCAAATCTCATGTTTGATACAACCAAAAAATAGAGCCTACAATAGCTAATCCCAAAATGGTAGACACCGACACCATCACTAGTGAAATCCAAGAACGTCCGAGACTAGAAAGAAGTCTACCATTACCTAATATACTACTACAAAATAGGAATTTAACGTCCCCCAATTAACGTCTATTTTTTTAAAAAATAGATATTAAAACATAGGCGATGACACTGTTGTAATTTTCTCCTCCCTTTTAATGTCTCGTTTTTTTTTAAAAATGAATATTTAACGTCCATTTTATAAAACGGACATTAAATGTTGTGATATAATGACTTTGTTTTTAACAAAAACAATCATTTTATTTTAGACACATTTTTTTTTTGAGACACCATTTATTTTTATTTTTCGAAAAATTAGTGCTACTTACCGTTAGAATAAAAGCTTCAAGATTATATGACCACTGTAATTTTATCCCATATTTATAGTTATTTCCTAGTATGTATTCTAGAATTTCCATAGTTAAGAGAAGAAATCTAATCGTATTTTCATTTAGTTAGTTCTTAATTACATTTAATAAATTAAAAAATATATCTCTTTCATATATATGAGCACACACACACCATATTTTCATTTAGTTAGTTCCTAATTAAATTTAATAAATTAAACAATATATATCTTTTATATGTATATATATAAATGATTTTATCTCATATTTATAGTTATTTCATAGTATGTAGCTTAGAATTTGATAGTTAGGAGAATAAATCTAATCATATTTTCATTTGGTTAGTTCCTAATTAAATTTAATAAATTAAACAATATATCTCTTTTATACATATCTAAAAAAAAGATATCAATATTACTTAGTTCAAGCCTCCCTCATGTTATTTTATTTTATTTTTTATTTTGAGTTACAACAAATGGTTTTTAAAAACCAGTCGTTCAACTCAAATTTGTCTCCATGTCATTTTATTTTATTTTTTATTTTGAGTTTCAACGATTTGGTTTTGAAAAACCACTCATTGAAACTTAAATTTATTACAAACCGAGAGAAGATTATGTTGCCGATAAGCCAAACCCGACGATCTGTCAACCATTAAACGAGAGAACCTTGAATCGTGCGTTGGAATCTGAGGTGGAGAAATGAAACCGAGTTTTCCTTAAAATTGCATGTCCTGTTGGGATCTGAGGAAGGGAGAAAGCCTCCACACACAACGGCACGAGCAGTAGCCGGAGGAGGGGGATTGATGCAGCTTGAAGGATGGTGATAAGTGACTGATAGAGGGAAGGGAGGGAGTAAAGTAAATTTAAAAAGTTAGGCATTTTTATTTCTTTTAATAATGTGGGGTCCACTACAAAAGTAACGTCTGTTAAGCCAATTTGAGTGCTTTTTAAGATAAAACACATATATTTTACACATTTATTCTTTAATTAATAGTTCTCTCTTTTAAGGCTTAGATCCCAAAGGAATAAAGGATTTTCGTCTCTCTTAATAAATGAATTTCTTGAATTTAAACTTGTGTTCTCTTTTTTATAGATGTAAGGCCACTTACCACATCAGCTAACAATTTCATATTATTATTTTTGTTTACAACTAGTATTATTATTTTGACATCACACAAAGTCACAAACAAACCCTAGTATTATTATTTTGTCAAACCAAATTGATTTCAAACCCCAACCAATCCAATCCTTGTCTTAACCTAAAAAAATAGGGTTCGGTGAAATCGATTGGTTTGAATCTACCAACACACTTTGCTGAAAAGAGGTTGAAAAGAAAATTATATTAATGGAAAAAAATATTCCCTTCAATTTTTAATATAAAATCCAATTGAGTTTTTTTTAAGAGATTAAAGGGTGAACCAATGCACAAGTATAATATCCTCAATATCGAGAAATTAATTATGATAAATAAATTACATAATTATAGCATATATTGCATATCATTATGTTATATATCATTTTATAAGTCAAATAAATTAATTTTTATATATATATATATATATATAGAATATTGTCACTACCAATTTTGGTCATTACCAATGTCGCCACCATTTTTTTCTCGTTAAATCTCAATAAGAGAGAGAAATGATAAGGGTAGATGAGATTCTGATCTAACGATGAAAAAAAAAAGTGACATTGGTAGTGACCAAAATTGGTAGTGACAATATCCCATCCCACTAACATATTAATGAATTCCCTTAAAAAACCTTTAAAATTTTCATTATATAATTTGAATTTTTTTCAAAAATACATGACTAAGAAAAATAAAGGAAATAAATGACTAAGAAGGGGAATGATCATAAAAAACTATGGGAAAATTCCAAATAAATACCAAATGAATTTGCAAAACCCCCAGAGGTGACGCGAATTTGCAAAAAGACTTAGAGGTGACAAGAACTTTTGGGGGTTTTGCAAATTTGCGCCAAATGACCATTTTGCCCTTAGAATTAAATCATTAAAAAAATACCCCTCCCCATGGTGGGCCCCATCACGGCGCGGCCACCACCACCTTCGGTTGCCGGTGACCGGCGTCCACCACCACTCGCCCGGGGTGGGCGACCACCACTCACCGGGCGGGGTAGTGGCGACCACCACCCGGCGGTGGGGCCCACCATGGGGGAGGGGTATTTTTTTTTTAATGATTTAACCCTAAGGGCAAAATGGTCATTTGGAGCGAATTTGCAAAACCCCCAAAAGTCCTTGTCACCTCTAAGTCTTTTTGCAAATTCGCGTCACCTCTGGGGGTTTTGCAAATTCATTTGGTATTTATTTGGAATTTTCCAAAAAACTATCTTATTTTATTTTTTATTTCGATTTATCCGAAGGAAAAATCTCGCGTTCACGAAGAACCGAGGCCCAGGATAAAACAAAAAGCACACAGGTGGGTGTGAGTGCCACGTCATCAGCCAAACGCAGTCCAAATCTGGAGCTTTCGGCGGCGCCAATTTCTCTTCCGCCTCACGGACTAACCCCGGCGGGTCCTTCCGCCGAATCCATGACCCAGACCCGATCCAAGGCCACTGAAACCGACGACCAGAAGAATCGCAGCCCCTCCTCGGGAGCCACGGGCATGAAGCTCATGGTGCCACTCCAAGGCATAGTCCAAGGCGAGAGGAGGCCTTCTTCTTGGTTCTCTCATCCCTTTTGCTCTTTTCTACTTCCTCCAACTCTATCTCAAACGGAACCGTTCCAAAAATTCCTCGAATCCTCTGTCTCCCTAGTAGTGCAGGGAGTGGGCGTCCTCCTCCAATCTACCGGAGCTCCCTCGATCGTCGTCTCGAACCAATTGCCCAGCCGTGGATCCATTGGTCGGGTTCCAGTGTCCTCCCTCGCGAATATGATTGCAAAACGTGATTCTTCGCCTTATTACATTGGTCTGGAGATAGTGTTTCTGGATCCGTACGATCCAGTGAACAATCTTGATGGGATAATTCAGCTCGGGTTGTCTGATAATAAGGTTAGTTTCTGTTTTTCTTCTTCCATGCGTTTATTTATCCCATGGACTTGGGATTTTTTCGTGGACCTTGTGCTAACCTGGAGCTTTCGTTTATGGTAGTTAGGTTTGGATTTAATTGAGAAACAAGACTTTCAACCCGTGCGTTGCACGAATATGTTAAAACTGTATATGGGCTAAAATGATCAACATATGCTATAATGTTATTATTCAACCAATTCATTACATTATAATCATGATACATTTCACATAATCCTATGGAGATAAAGAAGATTATCTTTATGCTATTATTGCAATAAAAATGTTTTAAAAACTTCTCTACATACTACATTTATTGTAGTACTATTGTATTTATTAAACTCATCCAATATAAGTAATTTCAACCCATTGAAACTTTTAACCCTCGATAATGCAACATATAGTTGCTCATGTGAGAAAATTGAACTCGATAGGTAGAGACCTACATTGGACATTGATTGACCTTGGCTTTTGTTTATCATCGTTGCAAATGAAACTATGATGGAAATTGTCTTCTTGTCATGTTGAATGGCAGTTTAGATTCAGATGGGATCATATCTATTCTATATATCAAAATCTCTTCACCAACACTTATGTCATTCAAGGCCTTTGCCTTAATTACCCTTGCATTGCGTGGATTGAGAGCATCTTCATTACTGTTAACATAAAGACATATAAAAAAAAAAATCTAAACCAATAGGCTCAAAAAGATATTTCGGTAAGTTTTAACTCCCAACTTGAATTCTTCATCATGTGTGACTTACTTATTACATGCATTAGAAAATGACTAACAAATCTAAATTCAATTATTCCATCTTCCGTTTGATTATAGAGACGGCAAAATATTGTTGAACTCTAGTCTCTTCTCTTCTTCTTGGTCATCCTCCAAAAAAAAATTATTCAAATATTAAAAGTAAGACAAATGTTACATGACCTTTTTTTTTCCATTTAATATTTTGGATACTTTAATTTCAAAATTGAAAATTCAAATCACTTCAACACTAATACCCTACTTACATTCAAATCATTTTAAGTTACGCACCACGTCTTAAAACATATTAAATTTTAAATCATTCTTAGTTGGATTATTGTACTTTGAATTGAGACGTAAGACTTGGGTTGTGATTTTATTTATTTTCATTCGCACTCATTGAAATTGTTTCATCGAACACATTGTTAGGTATGATTATTGATTTGTGTGCTGCTATTCAGTGTCTCTGTGAGCATTCTTCGTTAGGGAAGCAAGTTTTACTAACTCTGTTTAAATTACCCACCAAGTGGTCTTCAAAAATTCCTTAATTAGTTGTTGTTATCCAGTGTTTAGGACTATTATTTGTCAATAATCACTTTACTCAAATCATGCTTAGAATTTTTAATTAGACTTGGTGAATTAATTAACTCACATGACATTAGGCAAGCTAAGATAGCCATAGATTCACTTACAAGGAGCATTCCATCATATTATTCCTTAAATCTAATTTCATACTTTTATTCATCATTTTATCAAAAATTCAAAAAAATAATAGTTTAGGTTGTTATCCATCATTAATTTTTTTTTTAAAATCAATTTCAAAATACCTTTTAGTGTTTTTGTCACTTAGTTTAGCCTAAAAATCAAATAAAAAGCTCCTTAAGAGAACACGGCCCGAGTTGTGCGATTCATTATATAATTTAGTTTATTTTGATTTAACCTGAGTTGGCTAAAGGTTTTAAGTAAGTGGTATACTTGTTGCTATCTTGCTTTTAATTTAATTTAATGGTTCCACTATTATATCAAAAATGTGTATTATTTGATCTATCAAGACAAACCACCCTATGCGATGTAAGGTCACATGCAATAAAATTCATCAATATGTGGATTATTCTTTTTAAAAAAACTATAGTTAAACACCTAAAATCAGTAATATTATATGCCTCGGGGCGTGTGATGCGTGAGATTCTTTCAATTTTATAACCTATTGATGAAAGTAATGATCAGTTGGACCAAACTAAAAGTTCCTTCACAAAGTTCTAGAAAATCAACATAAAAAATTCAATACAATTCTTCAAAATATCCATTATAAACAACCATGCACATTTAACCATGTCAGAGGACTTGGTTGGAATGAAATAAACATACAATAGTCATCATTTGATGCAAGAGAAAAAAAAATGAAGTGATCATCATCCATGTCGATGAAAAAACGAAGTGAATTTTTGAATAACCATCCCGACAATAAAATCACCCGTGCACTATGCAATGTGCGGAATTCTTTCAATGACTAAACTGAAACTCCGTTAAAAAATTAAGCATCATTATACAATTTTTCAAAATATAGAAACAACCACACAATTGATTGGAATGGAATGAAACAAAGAGCGCTTAAAAAATAATAGCATATGACTATGTAGCATTTAATTTGATTAAAAAAATCTTTGATTCATATATTTATTTTATGAAAAACTTAAATGTGTGTATATTTAAAAATATACTTGTTTTTATAATTGACAACTAAAAATTCCTCAACCACTTGAAAATACCTAAGTTAAACAGTAAAAGCATACAAATACATTTCCTACTTATTATAAAAATTTCTCCATAACGCACGTGGTTAATATGGAGTTATGGAATAGATTGTAAACAACAGAAATAATATTCCAAAGCAATATGAAGAGTAATGGAATAGATTAAACAATAAGTTTGTTGCAATAAATTAAAAGCATATTGATTTTAATTGGTCTTCAAAGATTGATAATATCAAGTTATATTTGTTTTTTGAAAATTTTATTATTTATTCAATGACCTATTGCAAAGATATGATAAATACTAATTGTTTTAATTTCATATCTTAACTGTACAAGAGAATATCGTGTTTTAATATTTCCCAGCATGATTTTTATGTAATTATATATTGATAATTTAAATGTCTTTATTCTCTTGAATGCGCCAGTGTTTTTTTTTTTTCAATTACTTCTGACTTCGTGTACACGTTCATTTTGGTGACGGGTATTAGTTTCAAATCAATACTTAAATATTTAAAAAGGGGTGTTGTCATTATTTTGGGGGGAAAATTAATCAGAAACGGTAACTTAGCCTTTAGATTATTAACAACTTCCATGTGATTCGATTTGGTGTACCGATAAATTATTTATCTAATTGATTCCTACTTAAGCGATTATCTAATTTTCCACATTTCCATCCCATTCCCCATCTACGCATTTATATTCAGACGTAGAGTCAAGATTTGCCAAAACACCATTGGTCAATATGGGGAATTACAAAGTAATTTTGTAAAAGAAAAAAAAAAAAAAGAAAAGAAAGAGGAAATTACAAAGTGTTCATAATCGTTATCCATGAATTCAGTATTATTATTTATGGAATTTAGATTATTATTATTTTTGTGCCAATAAGATGATTATAATTATACTTATTATTAATATTTATTTATTGATGATTTAATAATAATAATAATAATAATAATATTATTATTATTATTAAATAGATAATGATATCAAATTATTATATTGATAATGATATTGAATTAATTAGGAGATTTAAAATTTGAATTTCAATACAAAAGAATTGATTAGGGTTCACCGTAAATTACGGGATTTAGAGGATTATTCTACCTAATTCAAATGATTGTATTTATTATTCTTTTATTAATTCATTGATTCAGATTAGTAGGAGTATGAATTGAGATTTGAGATTGAACTTGATTAAAATGAATTATAGTAAAGGTCAATAGTGGACTTTTTGTTGGGGAGATTTTGAAGGTCTTGTATAAAAATTAAGAAAAAAAAATATAAATCTCAATCTATATTCAATCTCCTAAGAAGATGATTTTAGTTAATCTTAAATTTGTATGTTGATAACTCTTCATTTTATGGAGAGGAGTAAGAGAGAGCCTTGCTATTGAATCATTGGATTAAGTTACACCTATAAACATTTTCGTTTATTATTATTATTATTTGATAAAGTAAACATTTAAATGTACAAAATAGATAACCAATGTATTGGTGGTCTATGGAGAGATATTTCAAAAACATGATATAGAATGAATGAATTCAAAATGACATTGCATTGTTTAAGGCAAACATAGAAAACATAACTCCATGCAACACATATGGTTGTTTGTCGTGTTTCGTCCCAAACCCACCTATAATGGTAATATCGCATTTATTAATTCAACAATAATATTCTAGAGGGTATCCTAGTCACTAGAGACCCTTTTTCCCTTGGTAGGTTGATTTTTCACTTATCTCCTTCTTAAGATTCACTTGGCCAAAGTTGTAGAGCAAAGTTGTTTAAGTTTGAACTATAGATCCCCTCCTTAAAAGAACGCATGTAAGGCCTCTTGCTAGATTCCTTTTATGTCTCGAGTTTGAGAAAATAAAATCTACCTTTTTTTAAATTAAAAGTGAATGTATCATAGGTAGTAATATTTATATAAGTCAATGTCTATTTGTATTGTACCATTTGCTTTTGACATATTTTTCAAATAAAGTTTTAAGAATCATTTACCTTTTTTAAAATTAAAAGTGAATGCATCGTAGCATCTTAGGTAGTAATATTTATGACAAATAGTTTTAACAGGGGATGGAAAATTTGATCCCTATTTTAAAAGGTATGCTTAACCAAATATTTTTAAGTGGTTAAGAAAATTTTAATAATCCATTACAAAAAAAGTATATTCTTAATGGAGTGTTTTTTTTTTTTAAAAAAAAGAATTGATGGATGAAAAAAATTGAATGGTGATTCTAATTCTAGAAATTAACTATTAGGCTCTGCGTTTTGTCTGCGGGTTGATATTATCGAAGAGTTTTTATATACTACAATGTTACAATTGAAATAATAAAATTTAACATAAACATAAACTATTTCTATTTCATATTGTTAGTTTGTAATGTGTGTGTGTATGTGTGTGATCCTCAGGATACTAGTAAGACTATACTATAGGAAGGATTTGAAATAATAATCAAAATACAAAATATGGAAAGTGAGACTAATATGAAATATGAAAAGGCATAGGGAGTAAGAAATTCTTGGGAAACAAAAAATTCATTAAGGTGTATATTTGAAGTTGTGATCTGAAAATTGAATAAAGTAATTAATAATTAATAAATTAAAAATACCTTTTAATTCAACATATTGCTTGTAATCAGCTTTTTTTTTTTTTTAATTCAAAAATTTGAAATAAATCACCAATCAAATAAAATGAGGGAGAGGGGATGCTCAAGTTAAAATTATAAATATCCATCTAGATTGTATATTTAAATTAAAATTTAAAAAAATAAGCCGCTTACCACTTGTATCATATACAAGTTTTAAAATTATTTTTTATTTTGTAAATGGTAAATTCATTTTTATAAGAAAAGATAGTTATAAGATTATCTTTATTTTTTTAATATCCATATGATAAAATAAAACTAAAAATTAAATTAAATTTGGACCATTTAAAATTAATCTAATGGTGAAGATGGATGATGAATACATTTTTTGATCCCATGCCATAAGGGACTCTTTAAGTGGTACGTGGGAGGCGAATCACAGCCGATGGCTCTTAATCAATCACAGGTGAATGGCGTTAGGCCGTGTATTTTTTTAATATTAAGTAATCATGTAAAAAAGGAGATATCAAATATATATTTGTGAATGAAGAATAACATCAAATTTAAATTGCATGATTTTTGAGATCGAAATGAAAGCATCATCCTCAGTAAAATATATATAATGCAAAAAGGGGGGGGGGGGGCTTACTTGAACCAAAGAAATCACGTTACTGTGTAGAATTTAAGTTAAGAGAACTTTTAAAAAGGTGAGAGAAAATATAAATAAAGCGTCAAAAAAGAAAGAATACATATTTAATTCAATGAATAATGTTTAATATACTATGGTGGATGGTGGAATTAAACAAATAAATATGAAAAAAAAGGGAAAATTCTAGGTACAACGTTATAATAAAAAGGATGGGAATGATTGAAATTATTCAATATATTAAATATGAGATGAATACAGAAATGAGTATAATTGAAAGTTAAAAATTGTAAATATTAAAGCTTGAACTATATAGAAAGGGAAAATCGGATGTCCAGTCACTGGACCTAATACATTTTCCTGTGAGCCATGAAGCTACACTGTTTGGTTAAATGAGGGCGAGCAAAAGATTAAACAGAAAAAACATAAAACAAAAAAAATGAACCCTGCGCCATATTGTTTTTCACTCGTCACCGCTTGTCGTCTCTCTTCGAAGGAAAGTCTGTTGCTATCTAGCCAAGTCTGTTGCTGAATTCCTGAACCGCCACCGATTCCAGCTCCTCGCCGACCGCCAGAGGAGCGAACCCTGTGCACCATGCCTTGTAATCCGAGCCAATTGCTTCGAATAACTGATTCAGATCTTCGTGCTCTAAGCCTCCATAATAATCCACGTCGTTCAGGTACGTTGCCCAAAAACAAAAATCGCAAACGGAATTTCAAATCAGTTGAGAGTATAACCACATTCCTGCCGATTCACATTTCAAATCTATTGAATTGAGGTAAATAGAAGAGCGATTTGAAATCATTTTAAATATTAAACTAAAAGGAAAAACGAGGGCCTAGTATACAATATGTAATCTATGTATATTCAATGAACCATCAAATATGGTACCGCCAAAAGAGAGAGACTGGAATTGCAATGGGCGGTGAATAAGGTGCTTGTAGGTGGAGGAGAGAGAGTTTGGGTCGAAGAAGATTATTTTTTTTTTTTTTTTTTTTTTTTTTTTTTTTTTTTTTTTTTATGTTTAATCTTTTGCTCGCCCTCATTTAACCAAACGGCGTAGCTTCATGGCTCACAGGAAAATATATTAGGTCCAGTGACTGGACATCCGATTTTCCCATATACAAAACATCAGGTAAAAATTTTAAACAATTTTTTAAATCTAATTTGTAAATATGTAAAATTGACATATAAATATAAATATTTTTGTCCTCTCAATGTTTAATTTTCTTACATGGAACCAATCAACTCTTTTTTAAAGATAATTTTAAATTTGAAACTTTTCTTAACTTTTAGAGAAAATTAATAAGATTTAAGTCTCCCTTGACGAAAACGTTTAGAATGATTTATAAAAATACCGAGACAAAAATATTATTATTAGGAAAATTAAATATCAAAATCAACAAAGCCTGTTATAAACCCCGACATGTGTATGGAAAAAACCTTGTTTTTGGAAGAGGCAAACTAACTAAAAAGTTAAAGAAATTAAAGGGGGGAATAGTAGAGTTACGTTTTAAAAGAAATAAAAAATGCGGTAAAAAATAGGGATATTTGCACTAAAGTCCTAAAATCATATGGGGCAAAGAACAGAATTTCCATTGGATTTTTGGGTATGCCAATGAAAAATTTCTCAACGAAATTCCGTAACCATGATGATGTATTCCACTTCTTCAGGCTAATTGAAGGCCATCCAAGATGTAACATCCCATTTTTCGAAAGCAGTATAATTTTTTTTTTTTCATCAGAGTAGAGCATCGGAGCAATTTAAAATATTGAGTAACTGATAAATCTATGGTACAACATTGTCTATGGCGTATCTTAATAATATGGATACATTTACTCGAGGATACATACGTTTCTAAACAGAGGCTCTAGTTGAGTCCTCACGTGTTCTGTTTGCTCTTGTCTCTTGTCTTCAGTCCTCGGTCCTCCAGACCTTGAAGCTATAAGAGCTGAGGTCCAATGCCCATCGGACCTCAGGTAACGGTTAACCTCATGCTTATGTAACAGTTATGTATGACAGATATTCATGACATTACAATAATAATCAATACAAAAGCCCATAACAAATGTATGATTAGAAATACATAACCATGTATGTAAGATAATAACAGCGTATGTAACATAACCACGTATGCTACAGCAATAGTTAGAACATAACCTCGTATGTGACATAACCACGTATGTAAGTTTGAGTCGATGAACACAACAATCATATATAATCATACAATAAGCATCTGAGCTTGTGTTACAGTACGCGAACGTACCTTCATTGATGAATACGGTACGTTTGTCGGTCGCAAATTCCTTCACAGATATCCTATGAGGGTAATATCGCATTTATTAATTTCCAAACAATATCCTAATAGATATCTTAGTCAAAAATGACTATTTTTCCCTTGCAACATTTATTTTTCACTTTATTCCTTCAAAATTCGTAGAACAACGCTGGTACAAATCTGGGCAGCATTTCGTCTAATTTTGAAAAATCATAATTAATTCTAGAAAAATTGAAACAAGGATCTGTAAAATTCCTTGGAATCCTTAGGATGTCTATTTTCAAGTAAAAATAATCACCTTTGCCTAGATTACATGAATCACTCCCAGGGTTTAAGTTTTGAACCTTTGACCAGAATTTTTCCAGAAATTCGTACCCTAACTTTGAGGATTTTTATCTCCTGTACAGAAATTATTTGTACATGTTCTTGGCATATTTAAAAATCCCTATATGTCTATCTTAACCATGAATTTTATCTTAACCATGAAATTTCGACTCCAGAAATTCGAAACGAACTTCGTTACTTTGATGATTTTCTTCCAGAAATTTTGCCATAAATTATTCTTCATCAATTTTTTCAAAATAAAGCCAATTTTGACCATAAAACATGTAAATAAAATTATCCTAGCATATTTAAGATCTAAGCTACTTCTATCTAAGAATTTAAGAACTAGAACTTGAAGAACCTAAAGCTAGAGCTAGAGAACTTACCAAGAAATTTTGCTTCTTCTTCTTCAAGACTCTCACTCTCACTTTCTCTCTATATTTCAGATGTTGTTGCTTTGTGAATTGGTGAGGATTTATGAATGCACTACCTCCCTATTTATAGCAAATTTTGAGGTTAACTATCTAACAACTTCCATTCATCCTTGACCGTTGGATCTAAACTTAGTAAATAAGTTTTAATCTCATCCATCCATGTGATTAGAAGACCCTAACTTAATCTCTAAGTTTTGCTTTTTGAGAATTAATTTACTTTACTGAAATCTATTTTTGGTTGCTTGATCAATTACCAATACTTTTAAATTCTGAGTATATTTTTTGATTAGTAGTTAGATATCCAGATTTATGGTCTAATGAGATTTCCCTAGTTATACTAAGCTTATTCTTCAACGTTTGCAAAAATAGCCTTTACTAGGCTTACTTTCGAGGTTAAATTATGTGGGTTCAAGATAAGTCTTTATATTTTCTCCGGGTTCCTACTTCTTCACAACTTTTTAAATTTGTATAAATTCTCACTTTATTTGTTGTTTTGAGTTTTTCTTGTGTACATCGGATATTTCTTGGATTTCAAACCATTATCAAATTTGCTTTAATTAATTTTTTCTCTCTCTCATTGGTTAAGCTTAGGTCACAAGGATTAAGCTCTATCATAACTAATTAGAGCCTTTAGATAAGCTTTATGAGGTTAAATCTTGGCCCTTAGATCATAGTTGAAATTGTTGACTTTTCAAAGCTTGATTAACATTTGATTAACACCTTAATCAAAAGCTTAATTATCTTTTGATTGTTACATTATTGGTTCATGGAGTGATTTATGATTGTTAACAATTCATTAGTGCCAATCCTAATCCCTTATTGGTTCTTGACTTTTAATTAGCCTAATACACCTCTAATTAATGGCTATTAATATTAATTGTCAAATAATTACCTAAATATTCCATTAGTGTAATTTTAATTGCTCATTAATTATTAGCAATTGCCCCTTAATTGTTCAAGTGTTTTGATAATCCTTTATGGCCTTTTATGAATTAAATATGCACTAGATATTAATTATAGGGTATTAGGAACTTTAATAAATTATGAAAATTGTTGCTTTGATCAATTATGAAGGTTTGTACAATGATTTAATTTAGTGAAGATCTAGTTAATCATTAATTGCTATTTATTTCTCCAAATTTATTTAAGTATTTTCATGACACTTTCTTGCTCTTTTTGATTCTACATGAACCATAGTTTAATATGGTATTTATTGTATTTTATGATATTTTATGATGCCTAAAAAAATTTAGAGGCAACATATTCACCTATTTTTAATAGGTATTATTTGTCAAAACATGACATTTATAATAAGTGAGATTTTTAGGGTATTACACAAGATATGCCCCCAAAGTTCCCCACGGTGAGTAATATACTCCTTTGGTTCTATGTTTTAGTTTTTTATAAAATTCAACAACTTTTCAACTTTACCCTATTTAATATAGATTATAGCCCAGGAGAATAAAGTTAATACAATAATAAAAAAAGGGATAAAATTATATATTTACATAAAAAATTTCTCTCGTTTTGATAAACAGACCAAAAATTTTCTTCCCTCTCTATCCTATATATAGGATCAGAAGAGTATTTCAGCATTTCTACTGAAACCACCAACCCCATTTTACCAGCAGCCACACATTTCAGTTCCCAAATCTAACTTGTCTTCTGGGGCGTAAAAGTGATTTTTTTGTTAAGCCGCAAAACACCCAGACAAGGGGTTTTCTAGTTGAACATATCCATCTCCCATCATGTCGATATCAAATTAATACACACACACATATAACTATCGATTCAATTAGGAATCGTAGGGCTCCATATTAGTGTCTGTAATATAAAAAGAAAATGTCCCAAGTAAGCATTATGTTTGGAGGGAAAATTGTCAAAAATAGCAAAAAAAGAAAATATACTATTTTTTAGAGTTTTTCCTCCAAATTTTTTTGGATTATGTTTTTGCATTATGATTTATGATAGGTGTTTGAGCTTGAGTGCAAAAATATTAATTCAAATTTAAATAATTTCAAAATCTTTATCAAAACTATGAGTGAGCGCAAAATAAAAAAAGGCACATACAAATGCCTACACCTATAACTTATACTTCATATAACCTAGATATGAACTTTTTGGTGCAATGGACATCCACCAATACTTATTCTCACAAAAACTTGTTAACAACATTTTTCTTTTATAAGTTCCTTAATTCCAAAAATAATTAATTTCAGATTCCCCCTAAAAGCTTTGGTAAGGAGGTGCCCATCTCATGCTAAATTTGCATTTATGATATAAAGCCATCCAAATCCGTTTAAGGCAATAAGAATGGAGTAATTCTTGTATCAACTTTGTTTCCATATCATTTGTGGTCTAAATAATTAAAATACATATCAGCTGATTGGCACCTTCTAAATATCAGTTCGCATATTAAGAAAATTAAAAGATTTCACAATATTCGCTTTTTTATTACTTATGAAATCTTAATTAAGGGATTAATTTTTTTGAGAAAAATAAAAATATGAAATATATGAGCAGCTAACTAGGACTAATGTTAGTTAAATTATTGTATTTTAACTAATTAGATCACAAATAACGTCACAAACCATGTTGATACAAGAATTTCTCATAAGAATGTTAAAACTGATTATAGTATATTAAAGACAATAAAACTGCCCATAAAATCTGTTGATCGTGGGTTTTGCCAACTCCACCGTGTAGTGTGTGTGTATATATATATATATCCTATAATACATGTACTAACACCGTTAAATTTCATTTTGTTGCTAAGTACCACTGATAATTCGGTTTTAAATAACACCGTTTTTTTCTTTTTTTATATTCCTTCATAATTGAATTTTGTTTTATGTCCATAAATCAAGAAGTTATTATAGTTTTTTTTTTCTTTTTGCAAAAAACATAATAAATACGTGGGAACTTGATTTGGATCCATTAATCAATAAATATAATTTATTGATGATTATTTTCTAATTGCTTTTTTTTTAATTCAGTTACAATTGAAATTTTTTATCTCCAAATTAATCAATAAAAAATAGTTTATTGATTATTATTTTCTAATTTTTTTGCCAAAAAATCATAATAAATAATAGGGGATTAAAGGGAATCAGTTTGGATCCATTAATGGATAAACATAACTAATTGATGATTATTTTCTAATTTCTTTATTATATGCCTGATTTGGTTCTAATTTGTTCGAATTATGTTTTTGAATTATTCATTATAGGTGTTTGAGCTTGAGTGCAAAAATATTAATTCAAAAAAAGGCATATACAAATTCCCATGCCTATAACTAACTTCATATAAGCTAGATATGAACTCTCTATTGCACATGCACCAATACTTATTCTCACAAAAACTTGTTAACAACATTTTTCTTTTATAAGTTCTTAATTCCAAAAATAATTAATTTCAGATTCCCACCATCAAAAGCTTTGCAGGTAAGAAGGTGTTCATCTCATGCTAAACTCGCACATAAGGGGTGGCCTATTGGTGTGTGAGCAAACCTACTCCTTCTCTTATTCCATTTAACAGTCTAAGACTACATTGGACCCTCTCACTCCCAAATAATGTGGGATTTATTCCATTTGACACACCCAATTTATATTATAATTCCAACAATCTTGTGATTTACTTTCGTAGTGTTGTGAAGACAGTTAACGTCACTACCAAGTGAGCGTGATTCAGCCGCCCCGTGTGTGGTCTGGAGCTAACTCCGGTAACGATTGATGGAAAGGGGTTTCATCGCTGTCAGATCATCTTTGGCCGTTTTCGCCGTCTTATGAAGGTGCTGCTCCTCGCATAGCTTGAGTAACAGGAGGCATTATGTCTGCTATCATCTCCAAGTGAGGGTGGACTTGAGTTTACTATAATACAGGCTTCATAAATACTAATACTATTAAAATTGGACTGTGAGCTTATATACCAACAAAAAAAAAAAAAAAAACAAAAAAAAAAAAAAAAAAGATTGGACTGTGAACTTAAGTAGTCTACTCCAAGTATGGGGCACAGGATTCAATATGTTTGTTTTTTGGGTCCCCTCGAAGCTAATTGAAGGCCTTCAATCTTCATACTGAAACACCCAAACCATTCATTTTCTATTTATCAGCATTTCTCAATATATCCATCAGCAACCACGTACGTACAAATTTCACTTCCAGAATCTTATTTAGAAGCATACCAACAAATTCTACTTTATACGTATCCCAATTTACTTTCCAGTTTATGCAGAATACAATTATTATAGCTACGTCCTCAAACCAATCTTAAGGCCTATTGCACTCTTATGTTTTATTTTCTTTTATCATGAGAGTTTGAATCAAAAATAGCTATTTTAAGGGTTGTTTCTTTTGACATTTAGAGTGCAAAAGGTTTTCTCCTCTCTCAATAAGTACGCTTCCTGGGATTTGAACTTGTATTCTTATCCTTAAGAGAGTGATGCCGCTTACCATCTCAACCAACGCATCTGGCTTTTCTCCTTTGCTGCTCCTATCCGCTGCCCTTCTTTGCCTTGAAACAACGTTGTTTTGGAGCAAAAACACAAGCTGTACCCTTTTTCTTAAAGAAAAAATATTTCAGTGTATCCTGATACTAAAAAGATACTTCAAAGATAATCGAGTATTAGAAAAATACTTTATGATCTTGAAAAAAATCTTAAAGTATATTTTTAGTACCAGTCAATACTAAATAATTTTTCAAGATCATGAAGTATTTTTTTCAGTACAAGTGTACCAGTTAGTACCCTAAAATAATTTTTCAAGATCATGAAGTATTTTTTTAGTACCAGTTAGTATTCACAAGTACTTTTTTAGTAATGATAAGACTGAAATATTTTTTCAGGATCCTAAAATAAATTTTTAAGATCATGAAGTATTTTTTCAATACTGTTTAGTATATTGAATTATCTTCTTAGTAACAATCAGTATCCCAAAAATGCACCATTTCAAGGCAAAGGAGAGCAGTGGACAGGAGTAGCAAAGGATGAAAACTGGATCCTTCAACCAAAATTATGACTGTAACATCATATATAAATAAATGAATTTAAAGTACTAAAATTTAATTTGAATTGTTCACCACTATAAACTACTTGAAAATAGAAAAAAATAATGTTTTTGTAGAATATCGAATCTCAACCATTCATTTGTTAACCCAGTTATAAGGATGAGCTTAGGAGAAAGAAGAGGAGAATAGGATCCAAATATAGTCCTCACTTCAGGCTGAGCTGTGGGCGTTAATGGATGGCTTGGACCTAGCATGGACACTGGGTTATCATGATGTTTTAGTGCAGATTGACTGTCTGGTGGCGCTCTCACTCGTCAGAAGCTCGGGAGAAATGGTCAATGCCAATATGGGGTTAGTTCGACGCATTCACCAGCTTTTGGCGCAGGACTGGATGGTTGATATCAACCATGTTTATCAAGAAGGGAACTGTTGTGCGGACTTTCTGGCAACACATGCTTTAACTTTGGATGTGGGGTTGCATGTTCTTGAAGTCCCTCCAGATGGATTGGCGAGTTTTCTTTGTGAAGATACTGATGGTGTCTCTCATGCAAGACTATGCCCTTGTACTGACTGATCGGTTTTGATTAGTCCTCCTATCTCAACAAAAAAACAAAAAAAAAAAAAAAAAATCTAGTCCTCATCATAGGCATGGTCCTCATGTGAGATTTGCACGTTTATATAGATATTTATGATTTAAAATTTAAAATTTTCAATAAATATTATTTCTTATTAAAAAGTTGACAGCTAATATATTACGTTTAATACGTAAAAAATTATGTTTATTTTAAATTTTGTACACTTTAAAAATAAGTTTTTTTTTAAAAAAAAATTTAGAGCATCAATATCTAAAAATAGATTTCAGTATTAATTACTCTCTTTCCCATTCCCTAGAAGTGGTTTAAAATCCAACCAAAGTTAGAATAAAAATAAGTTGGTTTAGTTCAATTTTTCTATAAATTAGCGGTATTGTGTTATGAGTATGAGCGTGAAAGAGGTCAAGAACTAATGATGGCAATGTGAATTAATTCAAATCCCGCGAAAATTGCTAGTGCATAATTCAGTCCAATAGAATTATTGGAAGAAAATGATTCTTTTGGACCGAATTGCAATGGTAGTAGTGAAAAAGATGGAAAGCAAATGCTTTTACATGCAAAGACTCCTTATCCTTCCGTCCGTCAGAGTGGCCCGGCCTTCTCTCTCAAGTCTCAACGCTTAAGGCACATTGGATACGTTATACTCTTTTCGATTCTAAATATAAAATAAAGTTTATAGTTTAAATTACACTATAAACTTTTGTCCAATATTTAAGACCGAAGATAATAATTGATTTTGATATAAATGAAAATGAATATGGATATAAATATGAAAATGTGGTTTAAAAGTGTGTTTGATATATGCTTATATAATTCCTATATAATTTTAATTAAATTTATATATCTTTATTATCAAAAGTCTAATTAAAATACCCTTATCATTAGTTTGGCCCATCCATTTCTTTTATTTTGTCTACAAATCTTAGTTTATGTTTTTTAAGCGTGCCTATGTGGGTTCTCAAAGGAATTCAATCTTTTTATAAGTTTGACTTGTTAAATTTGATTTATAAATATGTAATATTTTAGATGTAAATATGTAAGTTTGATTTGTAAATATAATTTTTTCAAAATTTTTTTATAGAGGATTAATGAATGATTTTTATTTTTATAATTTAAAATTTGAAAATTTTACTAATGTTTAAATATGAGTAATGAGGATCTTTTATTTTGATAAAAAACATTTGAAGTGATTTATAAAAAGCATCGGACGGAGTATATCTTTTTTTTTTTTTAAAAAAAAAAAATGACGCCGGACAATGAGTTGCACACTACTGTAGGTTCGTTTCGTATAATGGTTTTTCTAAAAGTATGTAGAATTTAAAAAATAGAAAATAAAATATGATGTAAAATTACATTTGATATAAAAAAAAGATAAAAATTGACCTCGCCCGTAGCATAAAATAAGAGCATGAGAGTTTGAAAAGAAAGAAATAGAGAAAAAGGGCGTGCATAAGAGACAGATCATATACATATAATGTCTCCTCTCTGATTGCTTCCTCCCCTCAACTCTGCTGATCTCTTCAGTACAAAACCATCTTACGTAATAATACTTCAATTCCCAAATATAATTCATCAAACATAGGACTACATCATGTTGCAAGTTTCGCCAACATAATAATAAAAAGACAATTCAATATCAAGCAGTGGAAACCGTAAGAGCTTCAAGTTTCAGCGTCGAATGAGCAGCCCGTTCCTCTCGGCCACCCTCAGTTTGTGATATCTCCGTTCCTTCAGCATGGAAGAGATACTTATAATAACAGGAGAGAACCATCACTATGAGTGTGAACGAAGACCCATTGATGAGCAGCAACCATCATTGGCGACACTAACACGGATAACAGAAGCTCACAGGAAAGGGCCCCAGAAAGGTGGCACACACCCAGCATTAACATTGCCGAACCATCTCTGATGATACGATTGAACCTAAAAGTTATGTGAGCAATGATATAGAGACAATTATTGCTACAAGGAAAAGAATCATCTGCGTCGGGTATTCCTCGAAAGTCGAAAGGTTTGGTGCCAGATCCTTGATACTTCATATTAATCAAAGGGATCAGTAATCCAGTCAGGTAGGCATAAGTGGTGTGAAGTGGGGGGATAAAATTTATGTCCGGGCGCCTTCAATCAGTCAATAAATATAATTCAAAATCAGGGGGAAACTATCCATGCAATGAAAACAGTATACACACACAAGTAAAAAACTTAGATGAAGTTAGTTAGGTCCATTTGTAGCCTATCAAATTCTCCCACCTGTCATAGTTTTAACCTAAAAGCCATCGTTGAATCACCATTAAGGAGAATTTTTCTGCTTTTCTTTGCTAAGATATTCAATTCAACACAAAGATGGAGATCTTGAGAAACTATTCTCCAATCCATAAGTTGTAGTCGCTACTGATATGAGAAAGTCGCGCAGGAAATCCACAAGGAAAGGGATTCTATATATTATAACCAAATACTCCACAACCAAAAAAAAAACCCAACAACCAAAGTGGCTTATAGGGTGGAATATATTGTGTTTCATTCGCATGCCTAGAGTTCTCTCTCTTATTTAAAAGAGAAAAATAACTCTTTTCCATATAACGGTGTGTTAACCGTGGCTTTTATTTTTGTGTTTATGTGTTAACCGGACAGTCGCGTAACCCGATAAGTTACCCGAACCTTAATTAACTATAAACTTGATGGTTAACCTGCGTGTCACTTCACGAACTTCCGGAAGTAGAAGCCTCGAGATGACAATCCTCGACGCAGAAACTAAATCTTCAGTCGATGCAAGGATCCACCCAAACAGGGAGCTGACAAATATAAGGAAAAAATTTGAACTTTTAAAATGCATTAATTTCTACTGAAACATAACATAACTTAAGATATAAATAGTATAAATAACCTGGGTGGTAAGGATATATCGTGGCCTGGCGAGGAAGCACCGGCCTGAAAAATAGATCGAGGGATGGACGGAAAAAATCTAGAGATATAGCTCCCGATTGCATACAAAATCTATAATACAAACGTTAGGAAATATATCAGGGTTAGATCATATAATTAGATATTACGATAGATCCATATAATTAGGGATTATGGTTAGCTTATTAGTATAGGTCTCCTTGTGCTCTCTTTTATTATGAAGGATTAATAATATTTAGAGCATTTCTCATATACTTCAATGTAATCCTTCAATTTTAACATGGTATCAGAGTCTTAGGTTCATTTAGAAAAATATTTCTTTTTAGATTATTCAATTACTTGGTATCAGAGCCTTAGGGTTTGTTCTAGGCTAGTCTGATTTTTTTCCGGTAGCCACTGTTCACTGTAATGTGAACAGTAACGTGTTTGGTATTGTTCTGTGAACAGTGACAATGGCTGTACAATAGAGAAAGAGAGGAGGAGAGAGCTTGAGGTTTGAACCAGAGAAATCGCATCACAACCCCTTGTGGCATTCTTTGGAATATGATTTTCCTCCTCCATCGAGAGCTGTTGTTCTTTCCTCGAGTTTGTCTCTATCTTCACCTTGTCATAGCATTGACGGTTCTTATGGGTTTCGATCTTACGCCAGGTAAGTTTTCCTTTTTAATTCACAAAATTTTATATGTTTAGTTTATGCTTGTAATATACATCCATGTTGGCAATTAAAGAAAAATATGGCTGCTTTTAAATATGTTTTCCCTAACAAAATTTTTGATCACTTTCTGCCATTGTATGTCATCAATTGTTGATGGAATTATAAGATTAAATTAACATAAAAAATTCAAGTACGATATGTATGAACTATCTACATTAAATATGAATGCGTGATATTTTGTTAAAGTTTTTTTTTTTACATTTTTTGAGTTGAAATATTATTTATTTTATTATGTAAACTAACAACGTAACCCATTGTTATACGTTGTCTATAATAAGTCACTGTTGATATAGCTTTTCTTACTATTCCTAAAGAAACCATGCATGTCTTGATCAGCTTGTCACTCCGTCAAATTTATATTTATTTATTAATTTAACTTAAATTGCTGATTATGGTTAGTTGTTGCCTTGAAAGCAACTTTTCGTTTATGAATAAATCCAAATCACGAAACCCTGGGTCAGTTGGTCCAAAATATCTATCACCACGAACTAACGTCAAATGAACCATGCTTTTTCTTATTTTGAACTTTTGGAGCCGCATAATAGCACCGTTAGCATTCCATGCATACTCGTTATATTTAATTTCTCATCATTGTAATGAAATCTTATCCGTTTATATTTTAATCTGAATGGTTTAAATTTAAAATTATTTTTTATTTTGTAAATGGTAAATTCATTTTTATAAGAAAAGATAGTTATAAGATTATCTTTATTTTTTTAATATCCATATGATAAAATAAAACTAAAAATTAAATTAAATTTGGACCATTTAAAATTAATCTAATGGTGAAGGTGGATGATGAGTACATTTTTTGATCCCATGCCATAAGGGACTCTTTAAGTGGTACGTGGGAGACGAATCACAGCCGATGGCTCTTAATCAATCACAGGTGAATGGCGTTAGGCCGTGTATTTTTTTAATATTAAGTAATCATGTAAAAAAGGAGATATCAAATATATATTTGTGAATGAAGAATAACATCAAATTTAAATTGCATGATTATTTAGATCGAAATGAAAGCATCATCCTCACATGTGCCTCAATTTAAATTCACCTTTTACTTTATTCCCTCTCTTCCATCCTCATCATCCCTTCAGTCCAAAAAAAAAAAAAAAAATAGCGAATGAAATAAATGAAAACAGAATACAAAAAAGGAAAAATCAATGTACGTATGATTATAAAGAGTCAAAGTACACAATATGCATGGATATAAAATAAGATAAAACTGACAAATAAAATCATAAACAAAAATGTATGTATATAATATATAATGTTGAATAATGAAATATATAATGTCAATCCCTTTGAAGGCTCCCAAATGGTTTTTGTTTCTCCCAGTAAGGGACAAAAAGTGTCTCCACTTCTCTCCCCCTCCACTTCCTTTTCAGTCTTTATCTCAACCATTAGATTAAACTTTGAATGATTACCATTTAATATTTATAAAATTAAGAAAAGAAAGATAAATTATTAAGATATATAAATAATAAATTCAAACTACACAAATTTATTTATGACTGTTTAAAATTTTAATAAATATTTTTTAAAAAAATATTTTATAAAATATTAAATCTAGACTGCTCATATTTCAATTTAGGGGTTGAGATGAGAATTAAAGGGGAAATGGACAGGAAGGGAGGTGGAAAAAAACTTACTTGAAAGATGGAAATAGAGTTGCTGTGTAAAATTTAAACTAGTAAAGATGACTTTTGAAAAGGTGAGAGAAAATGTAAATAAAACATCATAAAAGAAAAAAAATATATATATGTAATTCAATGAATAATAGTTAATATAGTTAATGGAAGAGAAACAAGGAGGAGGAGAAGCAGGACAGTATACGTAGCATTATATAAAGAAATACAAAAAAATTGTAACTTTGATATTAAAAATATTGAGTAGTGGACTTCTGGCAAATTGGTAATGTATTATAGTTCATGCATGCAGCATGGTAAAATAATGATATATTGATATCAATAACCTTATCCAATGAAAATTCAGACCTTAGTTTCGTTACATAAATTAGCCTATTTTACTAAACACAATAATACTTGAATTATTACTTGAACTTAGTAGATCAGGCTTGTTTTCGTTATTGTAGATAGTGATTGGGCCTTAAGGTTTTCAAAGCCCATGTTGGTGTTGAATGTAAAGGGGCCTGGAGCTTGTGTGCTGTATGGACTCTACCCCATTCAGATTAATGAGAATGATTTTTCTGGGCGAACATGTGTTGTTAATAATCACTATTTAATCCCTTATTCTTAGACTCAACTGGCAAAGAGATCAGAAAATAGTCTTAAAGAGTTGGGAAAAAAAAAATCACTATATAAAGATTGAGTTGGACTATCAACGGGTTTCTGTCTAGCAAAAAAAAGCTAGTCTATAGTCTTAAAGAGTCAAAGTACTTATTACGCACAGAAAAATAATAATATAACATAACAAACAAATGAAATAATAAATGAAAATTTATGTATAACAATATTTATAATTTTAAACTGTAAAATATATATAATGCAAAGGGGGGGGGGAGCTTACTTGAAGCAAAGAAATCACAGTTACTGTGTAGAATTTAACTAAGTTAAGAGAACTTTTAAAAAGGTGAGAGAAAATATAAATAAAGCGTCAAAAAAGAAAGAATACATATGTAATTCAATGAATAATGTTTAATATACTATGGTGGATGGTGGAATTAAACAAATAAATATGAAAAAAAGGGAAAATTGTAGGTACAACGTTATAATAAAAAGGATGGGAATGATTGAAATTATTCAATATATTAAATATGAGATGAATACAGAAATGAGTATAATTGAAAGTTAAAAATTGTAAATATTAAAGCTTGAACTATATACAAAGGGAAAATCGGATGTCTAGTCACTAGACCTAATACATTTTCCTGTGAGCCATGAAGCTACACCGTTTGGTTAAATGAGGGCGAGCAAAAGATTAAACAAGAAAAAAACAAAAAAAAAAAAAAAAATGAACCCGCGCCATATTGTTTTTCACTCGTCACCGCTTGTCGTCTCTCTTCGAAGGAAAGTCTGTTGCTATCTAGCCAAGTCCGTTGCTGAATTCCTGAACCGCCACCGATTCCAGCTCCCCGCCGACCGCCAGAGGAGCGAACCCTGCGCACCATGCCTTGTAATCCGAGCCAATTGCTTCGAATAACTGATTCAGATCTTCTTGCTCTAAGCCTCCATAATAATCCACGTCGTTCAGGTACGTTGCCCAAAAACAGAAATCGCAAACGGAATTTCAAATAAGTTGAGAGTATAACCACATTCCTCGCCAGATTCACATTTCAAATCTATTGAATTGAGGTAAATAGAAGAGCGATTTGTAATCATTTTAAATATTAAACTAAAAGGAAAAACGAGGGCCTAGTATACAATATGTAATCTATGTATATTCAATGAACCATCAAATATGGTACCGCCAAAAGAGAGAGACTGGAATTGCAATGGGCGGTGAATAAGGTGCTTGTAGGTGGAGGAGAGAGAGAGTTTGGGTCGAAGAAGATTTTTTTTTTTTTTTTTTTTTTTTTCTGTTTAATCTTTTGCTCGCCCTCATTTAACCAAACGGCGTAGCTTCATGGCTCACAGAAAATATATTAGGTCCGATGATGGACATCCGATTTTCCCATATACAAAACATCAGGTAAAAATTTTAAACAATTTTTTAAATCTAATTTGTAAATATGTAAAATTGACATATAAATATAAATGTTTTTGTCCTCTCGATGTTTAATTTTCTTACATGGAACCAATCAACTCTTTTTTAAAGATAATTTTAAATTTGAAACTTTTCTTAACTTTTAGAGAAAATTAATAAGATTTAAGTCTCCCTTGACGAAAACGTTTAGAATGATTTATAAAAATACCAGACAAAAATATTATTATTAGGAAAATTAAATATCAAAATCAACAAAGCCTGTTATAAACCCCTGACATGTGTATGGAAAAAACCTTGTTTTTGGAAGAGGCAAACTAACTAAAAAGTTAAAGAAATTAAAGGGGGGAATAGTAGAGTTACGTTTTAAAAGAAATAAAAAATGCGGTAAAAAATAGGGATATTTGCACTAAAGTCCTAAAATCATATGGGGCAAAGAAGAGAATTTCCATTGGATTTTTGGGTATGCCAATGAAAAATTTCTCAACGAAATCACGTAACCATGATGTATTCCACTTCTTCAGGCTAATTGAAGGCCATCCAAGATGTAACATCCCATTTTTTGAAAGCAGTATAATTTTTTTCATCAGAGTAGAGCATCGGAGCAATTTAAAATATTGAGTAACTGATAAATCTATGGTACAACATTGTCTGTGGCGTATCTTAATAATATGGATACATTTACTCGAGGATACACTATACATTTCTAAACAGAGGCTCTAGTTGAGTCCTCACGTGTTCTGTTTGCTCTTGTCTCTTGTCTTCAGTCCTCGGTCCTCCAGACCCTGAAGCTATAAGAGCTGAGGTCCAATGCCCATCGGACCTCAGGTAACGGTTAACCTCATGCTTATGTAACAGTTATGTATGACAGATATTCATGACATTACAACAATAATCAATACAAAAGCCCATAACAAATGTATGATTAGAAATACATAACCACGTATGTAAGATAATAACAGCGTATGTAACATAACCACGTATGCTACATCAATAGTTAGAACATAACCTCGTATGTGACATAACCACGTATGTAAGTCTTAGTCGATGAACACAACAATCATATATAATCATACAATAAGCATCGAGCTAGTGTTACAAAGACGCGAACGTACCTTCGTTGATGAATACGATACGTTTGTCGGTCGCAAATGCGTTCACAGATATCCTATGAGGGTAATATCGCATTTATTAATTCCCAAACAATATCCTAATAGATATCTTAGTCACAAATGACTATTTTGCCCTTGCAACATTTATTTTTCACTTTATTCCTTCAAAATTCGTAGAATAACGCTGGTACAAATCTGGGCAATATTTTGTCTAACTTTGAAAAATCATAATTAATTCTAGAAAAATTGAAACGAGGATCTGTAAAATTCATTGGAATCCTTAGGATGTCTATTTTCAAGTAAAAATAATCAATTTTGCCCAGATTACACGAATCACTCCCAGGGTTTAAGTTTTGAACCTCTGCCCAGAATTTTTCCAGAAATTCGTAGCCTAACTTTGAGGATTTTTATCTCCCTGTACAGAAATGATTTGGACATGTTCTTGGCATATTTAAAAATCCCTATATGTCTATCTTAACCATGAATTTTCTCATAATTTTTTGACCCTATTTTCAATATGAAATTCTGGCATTTTTATCACTGACTCCAGAAATTCGAAACCGATGAAATTTCGCCAGAACTTCGTTACTTTGATGATTTTCTTCCAGAAATTTTGCCGATAACTTCTTCTTCATCAATTTTTTGAAATAAAGACAATTTTGACCATAAAACATGTAAATAAAATTATCCTAGCATATTTAAGATCTAAGCTACTTCTATCTAAGAATTTAATAACTAGAACTTAAAGAACTTAAAGCTAGAGCTAGAGAACTTACCAAAAAATTTTGCTTCTTCTTCTCCAAGACTCTCACTCTCATTTTCTCTCTATATTTCAGATGTTGTTGCTTTGTGAATTGGTGAGGATTTATGAATGCACTACCTCCCTATTTATAGCAAATTTTGAGGTTAACTATCTAACAACTTCCATTCATCCTTGACCCTTGGATCTAAACTTAGTAAACAAGTTTTAATCCCATCCATCCATGTGATTAGAAGACCCTAACTTAATCTCTAAGTTTTGCTTTTTGAGAATTAATTTACTTTTTTGAAATCTATTTTTGGTTGCTTGATCAATTACCAATACTTTTAAATTTCGAGTATGTTTTTTGATTAGTAGTTAGATATCCAGATTTATGGTCTAATGAGATTCCCCTAGTTGTACTAAGCTTATTATTCAACGTTTGCAAAAATAGCCTTTACTAGGCTTACTTTCGAGGTTAAATTATGTGGGTTCAAGATAAGTCCTTATATTTTCTCCGGGTTCCTACTTCTTCACAACTTTTTAAATTTGTATAAATTCTCACTTTATTTGTTGTTTTGAGTTTTTACTGTGTACATCAGATATTTACTGGATTTCAAACCATTATCAAATTTGCTTTAATTAATTTTTTTCTCTCTCTCTCTCTCATTGGTTAAGCTTAGGTCACAAGGATTAAGCTTTATCATAACTAATTAGAGCCTTTAGATAAGCTTTATGAGGTTAAATCTTGGCCCTTAGATCATAGTTGAAATTGTTGACTTTTCAAAACTTGATTAACATTTGATTAACACCTTAATCAAAAGCTTAATTATCTTTTGATTGTTGCATTATTGGTTCATGGAGTGATTTATGATTGTTAACAATTCATTAGTGCCAATCCTAATCCCTTATTGGTTCTTGACTTTTAATTAGCCTAATACACCTCTAATTAATGGCTATTAATATTAATTGTTAAAGAATTACCTAAATATTCCATTAGTGTAATTTTAATTGCTCATTAATTATTAGCAATTGCCCCTTAATTGTTCAAGTGTTTTGATAATTCTTTATGGCCTTTTATGAATTAAATATGCACTAGATATTAATTATAGGGTATTAGGAACTTTAATAAATTATGAAAATTGGTGCTTTGATCAATTATGAAGGTTTGTACAATGATTTAATTTAGTGAAGATCTAGTTAATCATTAATTGCTATTTATTTTCCAAATTTATTTAAGTATTTTCATGACACTTTCTTGCTCTTTTTGATTCTACATGAACCATAGTTTAATATGGTATTTATTGTATTTTATGATATTTTATGATGCCTAACAAAATTTAGAGGCAACATATTCACCTATTTTTAATAGGTATTATTTGTCAAAACATGACATTTATAATAAGTGAGATTTTTAGGGTATTACACAAGATATGCCCCCAAAGTTCCCCACGGTGAGTAATATACTCCTTTGGTTCTATGTTTTAGTTTTTTATAAAATTCAACAACTTTTCAACTTTACCCTATTTAATATAGATTATAGCCCAGGAGAATAAAGTTAATACAATAATAAAAAAAGGGATAAAATTATATATTTACATAAAAAATTTCTCTCTTTTTGATAAAGAGACCAAAAATTTTCTTCCCTCTCTATCCTATATATAGGATCAAAAGAGTATTTCAGCATTTCTCCGAAACCACCAACCCCATTTTACCCGTGACCACACATTTCGGTTCCCAAATCTAACTTGTCTTCTCGGGCGTAAAAGTGATTTTTTTGTTAAGCCGCAAAACACCCAGACAAGGGGTTTTCTAGTTGAACATATCCATCTCCCATCATGTTGATATCAAATTAATACACACACACATATAACTATCGATTCAATTAGGAATCGTAGGGCTCCATATTAGTTTCTGTAATATAAAAAGAAAATGTCCCAAGTAAGCATTATGTTTGGAGGGAAAATTGTCAAAAATAGCAAAAAAAGAAAATATACTATTTTTTAGAGTTTTTCCTCCTAATATTACTTACTCTCTAGTTTTCTTCACATCCAAAGTAAGGGCAAGTACAAGAAATTGTAGAAGCAGCTTCAAGGTCCACCGTCTGATGAGAAGCCAACTCCTCTGCTCCTCCAGCATATACTTATAACATGACACCTACATCACTATCACTGCAAGTGAAGACACATTGATGAAGAGCGACCTCAATGGAGAGACCAATACCAATAACAATAGCTAAGAGGCAAGAGTTTCAGAAATATGGCACATGCCAAGCACTGACTTAGAAGAATGATCTCTCATATGATTTAATCTCAAAGTTAGGGCCAGTACAATTACGTATATGGAAAAGCATCATAAGAGTAAAAATGTTTAGGGTGACTTGTAAAAATGCCAGACATGCAAATTAATTCGACCTAAGACAAGAAATGATCGAAATATGCCTCTCTCTCTCTCTCTCTCTCTCTCTCTCTCTTATCTTCTTCTTAACTAGACAATTTGAATTTCACTTGTAGGAACCATATACCAAAAAGGCATCATGTACGATGGTATCAATCAAATTAATATATATATATATATATATATAACCATCATATATAAATGTCATAATTCTTATTCATATATAAGAGTTTAATTTCTCCAAGAGAATGAAATAAGTAAGCATTAAGCAGTTGAAGTTGAAATTGCAGGAGCTAGCATGCTCCTCTATTCTTTGAGCATGCAAGAGATGTAATGCATACTTATAACATAATGCCAACATCACTATTAGTGTAGGCACATACACGTTGATGAGAAGTGACCGCATTGGCGATAACAATACCAATAATAAAAGCTCACAGAAAGACCTCCACGAGATATGGCTCACACCCACCATTAACTTATTAGGTGAATGCTCATGATGTAATCTCCTCAAAGCTATGGTTAGTGAAACTCCGTACAGAGATATTGTTATCAAGAACAACATCATGGGAGAGGGATGTTCGAAAGTGCTTGAAAGGGTTGGTGCTTGATCCTTCGTACTTTAGTTTGCTTAAAGTAAGTATAAATATACCAAATGGATCTGGCACCAACCCTTACCCTTTCACTGCACTCTCATGTTGTTCCTGATAGCAATATCAATGTACGAAGTTGCACTGACCATAACTTTGAGGAGATCAAATCATGAGCATTCAGTTAATAAGTTAATGGTGGGTGTGAGTCATATATGTGGAGGTCTTGCCTGTGAGCTCCTCTTATTGGTATTGGTATCTCCAATTCAACTTGTCTACACCTTGACTCATAGTGATAGTGATGTTGGCGTTACGTTATAAGTATGCATTACATCTCTTGCATGCTCAAGGAAGAGAGGAGCATGCTTTCGATTGACCTTAAATTGCGGTTTGAGTTGCTTAACGCTTACTTATTTCATTGGCTTGGAGAAATTAAACTTGTTTATATGAATAACTAGAATAACTATTATTACATTTATATATGATGGTTATATAGTACCATCGTAAAAAGGTATGGTTCTTGCGACTGAAATTCAAATTGTCTGGTTCAAAAGAAGATAAAGAGAGAAAGAGGCGTATTCCAACCATTTCCTAACCATTTCCTGTACGAGGTCGAATTAATTTCCATTCTGGTATTTTTACAAGTCACCCTAAACTTGTTTCGTCAAAAAGAGACTTAAATCTTATTAAAGAAGCAGCATATAGTTGGTTTCTATAAATCACAATTACCCTCCTGATCCACGTAACCCAGTATCATTCAAAGACATCATTAACCCACTGTCTCAAGATACGCTTTCGTCGGGTTCACATCTACCACCAACTTGGATTTTCTATACATACCAGGTGGTCGTGCCCAGATATGTGAGTGAAAGATTGGCACCGCAAAAGGAATTGCTATTGTCTCAATACCACCATGAAGAAGAGGAGCAGCCTGAGGACTCAGAAAATGTCCTGTAACGAGGCACACGTAAAAATGTGAGACCAATTCAATATTCCTCCCCAAGTGGAAAAAATCAAAATAAAATTATAAAATTAGAACAAAGTTCAGGGGTCTCCTTATTCAGATAACTCTGCTGCAAATGATTTCAAAATTATTTATGCAAGTGCAGTCCTTAGGATTGTTGGCGCCAACAACTATTATGCAATCACCAGCTAATAGAAAGCGGCTCCCAAATAAAATAGATTCTTTATGAAAGAATAAGGTGAAGAGAACAACAAAATATAATAAAGCTAGAGCTCAAGAGACAAAGAAAACCTCATAATAGGAAGAGAGGTGCTTGAAAACTCAAGAGTAGGGGTAGAGACACCTTAACTTGAAGAACCTTATATAGGCAATAGCTATTTCACGCGTGACTTGGAGACCACGGTTTCTGGACCTTGGGTGATAAAAGGTCATTAAATATCATTATGGAGGTTTCGCAGGCATGATTATAACAATCAAAACCCATTAAAATATTTAAAGCATTTATGATATAAAGCCATCCAAATCCGTTTGAGGCTATAAGAATGGAGTAATTCTTGTATCAACTTTGTTTCCTAATTCCCAAGTCATTCGTGGTCTAATTGATTAAAATGCAATAATTTATGAGTTGATTGACACCTTCTAAATATTACCAAGCATATTAATAAAATTAAAAGATTTCACAAGATTCACTTTTTTATTACTTGTGAAATCTTAATTAAGGGATTAGTTTTTTTTGGGAAAAATAAAAATGTGAAATACATAAGCAGCTAACTAGGATTAGTGTTAGCTAAGTTATTGTATTTTAACTAGTTAGATCATATAAGAACTTCTCAAAAGAATGTTAAAACTGATTATAATATATTAAAGACAATAAAACTGTCCATAAAATCTGTTGATCATGAGTTTTGCCAACTCAAACGTGTTGTCTACACACACACACACATATTCATACATACATAGAGTAACACTGTTAAATTTCGTTTTGTTGTTAAGTAACACGGTTAATTCCGTTAAAGTACACCGTTTTGATTTTGTATTCCTTCATAATTGAATTTTGTTTTATGTCGAAAAATCAAGAAGTTATTATAGTTTAAAAATGTGTTTGTTTTGCCAAAAAACATAATAAATCCTTGAGGATTTGATTTGGATATGTTAATCAATAAATGTAATTTATTTATGATTATTTTCTAATTGATTTTTTTGTATTACGTTACAATTGAAAATTTTTATCTCCATATTAATCAATAAGAAAAATAATTTATTTATGATTATTTTCTAATTTTTTTTTCCGAAAAACATAATAAGTAATAGGGGATTTAGTTTCCTAATAAATATCAAGGGAATCAGTTTGTATCCATTAATGGATAAACATAATTTATTGATGATTATTTTCTAATTTCTTTATTATATTCCTAATTTGGTTCTAATTTGTTTGGATTATTATTATATTCCTAATTTGGTTCTAATTTTTTTGGATTATGTTTTTGCATTATGATTTATGATAGGTGTTTGAGCTTGAGTGCAAAAATATTAATTCAAATTTAAATAATTTCAAAATCTTTATCAAAACTATGAGTGAGCGCAAAATAAAAAAAGGCACATACAAATGCCTACACCTATAACTTATACTTCATATAACCTAGATATGAACTTTTTGGTGCAATGCACATCCACCAATACTTATTCTCACAAAAACTTGTTAACAACATTTTTCTTTTATAAGTTCCTTAATTCCAAAAATAATTAATTTCAGATTCCCCCAAAAAGCTTTGGTAAGGAGGTGCCCATCTCATGCTAAACTTGCATTTATGATATAAAGCCATCCAAATCCGTTTAAGGCAATAAGAATGGAGTAATTCTTGTATCAACTTTGTTTCCATATCATTTGTGGTCTAAATAATTAAAATACATATCAGCTGATTGGCACCTTCTAAATATCAGTTCGCATATTAAGAAAATTAAAAGATTTCACAATATTCGCTTTTTTATTACTTATGAAATCTTAATTAAGGGATTAATTTTTTTGAGAAAAATAAAAATATGAAATATATGAGCAGCTAACTAGGACTAATGTTAGTTAAATTATTGTATTTTAACTAATTAGATCACAAATAACGTCACAAACCATGTTGATACAAGAATTTCTCATAAGAATGTTAAAACTGATTATAGTATATTAAAGACAATAAAACTGCCCATAAAATCTGTTGATCGTGGGTTTTGCCAACTCCACCGTGTAGTGTGTGTATATATATATATCCTATAATACATGTACTAACACCGTTAAATTTCATTTTGTTGCTAAGTAACACTGATAATTCGGTTTTAAATAACACCGTTTTGTTTTTATATTCCTTCATGATTGAATTTTTTTTAATGTCCATAAATCAAGAAGTTATTATAGTTTTTTTTTTCTTTTTGCAAAAAACATAATAAATACGTGGGAACTTGATTTGGATCCATTAATCAATAAATATAATTTATTGATGATTATTTTCTAATTGCTTTTTTTTTTTTTTTAATTCAGTTACAATTGAAATTTTTTATCTCCAAATTAATCAATAAAAAATAGTTTATTGATTATTATTTTCTAATTTGTTTTGCCAAAAAATCATAATAAATAATAGGGGATTAAAGGGAATCAGTTTGGATCCATTAATGGATAAACATAACTAATTGATGATTATTTTCTAATTTCTTTATTATATGCCTGATTTGGTTCTAATTTGTTCGAATTATGTTTTTGAATTATTCATTATAGGTGTTTGAGCTTGAGTGCAAAAATATTAATTCAAAAAAAGGCATATACAAATGCCCATGCCTATAACTAACTTCATATAAGCTAGATATGAACTCTCTATTGCACATGCACCAATACTTATTCTCACAAAAACTTGTTAACAACATTTTTCTTTTATAAGTTCTTAATTTCAAAAAATAATTAGTTTCAGATTCCCACCATGAAAAGCTTTGCAGGTAAGAAGGTGTTCATCTCATGCTAAACTCGCACATAAGGGGTGGCCTATTGGTGTGTGAGCAAACCTACTCCTTCTCTTATTCCATTTAACAGTCTAAGACTACATTGGACCCTCTCACTCCCAAATAATGTGGGATTTATTCCATTTGACACACCCAATTTATATTATAATTCCAACAATCTTGTGATTTACTTTCGTAGTGTTGTGAAGACAGTTAACGTCACTACCAAGTGAGCGTGATTCAGCCGCCCCGTGTGTGGTCTGGAGCTAACTCCGGTAACGATTGATGGAAAGGGGTTTCATCGCCGTCAGATCATCTTTGGCCGTTTTCGCCGTCTTATGAAGGTGCTGCTCCTCGCATAGCTTGAGTAACAGGAGGCATTATGTCTGCTATCATCTCCAAGTGAGGGTGGACTTGAGTTTACTATAATACAGGCTTCATAAATACTAATACTATTAAAATTGGACGGTGAGCTTATATACCAAAAAAAAAAAAAAAAAAAAAAAAAAGATTGGACTGTTAACTTAAGTAGTGTACTCCAAGTATGGGGCACAGGATTCAATTGGTTTGTTTTTTGGGTCCCCTCGAAGCTAATTGAAGGCCTTCAATCTTCATACTGAAACACCCAAACCATTCATTTTCTATTTATCAGCATTTCTCAATATATCCATCAGCAACCACGTACGTACAAATTTCACTTCCAGAATCTTATTTAGAAGCATACCAACAAATTCTACTTTATACGTATCCCAATTTACTTTCAAGTTTATGCAGAATACAATTATTATAGCTACGTCCTCAAACCAATCTTAAGGCCTATTGCACTCTTATGTTTTATTTTCTTTTATCATGAGAGTTTGAATCAAAAATAGCTATTTTAAGGGTTGTTTCTTTTGACATTTAGAGTGTAAAAGGTTTTCTCCTCTCTCAATAAGACGCTTTCCGGAATTTGAACTTGTATTCTTCTCCTTAAGAGAGTGATGCCGCTTACCATCTCAACCAACGGATCTGGCTTTTCTCCTTTGCATCTCCTATCCGCTGCCCTTCTTTGCCTTGAAACAACGTTGTTTTGGCGCAAAAACACAAGCTGTACCCTTTTTCTTAAAGAAAAAATATTTCAGTGTATTGCCTGATACTAAAAAGATACTTCAGCATACTGAGTATTAGAAAAATACTTTATGATCTTGAAAAAAATCTTAAAGTATATTTTTAGTACCAGTCAATACTAAATAATTTTTCAAGATCATGAAGTATTTTTTTTTCAAAGGTTAGTACTAAAAGTGTACATGAAGTATTTTTTAGTACGCTAAAATAATTTTTCAAGATCATGAAGTATTTTTTTAGTACCTAGTAAACTACTTAGTATTCACAAGTATTTTTTAGTCACAGTGCGGGCGTTAATGGATGGCTTGGACCGAAATATTTTTTCAGGATCCTAAAATAAATTTTTAAGATCATGAAGTATTTTTTCAATACTATTTAGTATCTTGAAGTCCCTCCAGATGGATTGGCGAGTTTTCTTCGTGAAGATATCGATGGTGTCTCTCATGCAAGACTATGCCCTTGTACTGATGATCGGTTTTGATTAGTCCTCCTATCTCAACAAAAAAAAAAAACAAAAAAAAAAAAACAAAAAAATCTAGTCCTCATCATAGGCATGGTCCTCATGTGAGATTTGCACGTTCATATAGATATTTATGATTTAAAATTTAAAATTTTCAATAAATATTATTTCTTATTAAAAAGTTGACAGCTAATATATTACGTTTAATACGTAAAAAATAATGTTTATTTTAAATTTTGTACACTTTAAAAGTAAGTTTTTTTTAAAAAAAATTAGAGCATCAATATCTAAAAATAGATTTCAGTATTAATTACTCTCTTTCCCATTCCCTAGAAGTGGTTTAAAATCCAACCAAAGTTAGAATAAAAATAAGTTGGTTTAGTTCAATTTTTCTATAAATTAGCGGTATTGTGTTATGACTATGAGCGTGAAAGAGGTCAAGAACTAATGATGGCAATGTGAATTAATTCAAATCCCGCGAAAATTGTAGTGCATAATTCAGTCCAATAGAATTATTGGAAGAAAATGATTCTTTTGGACCGAATTGCAATGGTAGTAGTGAAAAAGATGGAAAGCAAATGCTTTTACATGCAAAGACTCCTTATCCTTCCGTCCGTCAGAGTGGCCCGGCCTTCTCTCTCAAGTCTCAACGCTTAAGGCACATTGGATACGTTATACTTTTTTCGATTCTAAATATAAAATAAAGTTTATAGTTTAAATTACACTATAAACTTTGTCCAATATTTAAGACCGAAGATAATAATTGATTTTGATATAAATGAAAATGAATATGGATATAAATATGAAAATGTGGTTTAAAAGTGTGTTTGATATATGCTTATATAATTCCTATATAATTTTAATTAAATTTATATATCTTTATTATCAAAAGTCTAATTAAAATACCCTTATCATTAGTTTGGCCCATCCATTTCTTTTATTTTGTCTACAAATCTTAGTTTATGTTTTTTAAGCGTGCCTATGTGGGTTCTCAAAGGAATTCAATCTTTTTATAAGTTTTGACTTGTTAAATTTGATTTATAAATATGTAAGTTTGATTTGTAAATATAATTTTTTCAAAATTTTTTTATAGAGGATTAATGAATGATTTTTATTTTTATAATTTAAAATTTGAAAATTTTACTAATGTTTAAATATAGTAATGAGGATCTTTTATTTTGATAAAAAACATTTGAAGTGATTTATAAAAAGCATCGGACGGAGTATATCTTTTTTTTTTTAAAAAAAAAAAAAAAAGACCCGGACAATGAGTTGCACACTACTGTAGGTTCGTTTCGTATAATGGTTTTTCTAAAAGTATGTAGAATTTAAAAAATAGAAAATAAAATATGATGTAAAATTACATTTGATATAAAAAAGATAAAAATTGACCTCGCCCGTAGCATAAAATAAGGGCATGAGAGTTTGAAAAGAAAGAAATAGAGAAAAAGGGCGTGCATAAGAGACAGATCATATACATATAATGTCTCCTCTCTGATTGCTTCCTCCCCTCAACTCTGCTGATCTCTTCAGTACATAACCATCTTACGTAATAATACTTCAATTCCCAAATAGAATTCATCAAACATAGGACTACATCATGTTGCAAGTTTCGCCAACATAATAATAAAAAGACAATTCAATATCAAGCAGTGGAAACCGTAAGAGCTTCAAGTTTCAGCGTCGAATGAGCAGCCCGTTCCTCTCGGCCACCCTCAGTTTGTGATATCTCCGTTCCTTCAGCATGGAAGAGATACTTATAATAACAGGAGAGAACCATCACTATGAGTGTGAACGAAGACCCATTGATGAGCAGCAACCATCATTGGCGACACTAACACGGATAACAGAAGCTCACAGGAAAGGGCCCCGGAAAGGTGGCACACACCCAGCATTAACATTGCCGAACCATCTCTGATGATACGATTGAACCTAAAAGTTATGTGAGCAATGATATAGAGACAATTATTGCTACAAGGAAAAGAATCATCTGCGTCGGGTATTCCTCGAAAGTCGAAAGGTTTGGTGCCAGATCCTTGATACTTCATATTAATCAAAGGGATCAGTAATCCAGTCAGGTAGGCATAAGTGGTGTGAAGTGGGGGATAAAATTTATGTCCGGGCGCCTTCAATCAGTCAATAAATATAATTCAAAATCAGGGGGAAACTATCCATGCAATGAAAACAGTATACACACACAAGTACAAAACTTAGATGAAGTTAGTTAGGTCCATTTGTAGCCTATCAAATTCTCCCACCTGTCATAGTTTTAACCTAAAAGCCATCGTTGAATCACCATTAAGGAGAATTTTTCTGCTTTTCTTTGCTAAGATATTCAATTCAACACAAAGATGGAGATCTTGAGAAACTATTCTCCAATCCATAAGTTGTAGTCGCTACTGATATGACAAAGTCACGCAGGAAATCCACAAGGAAACGGATTCTATATATTATAACCAAATACTCCACAACCCAAAAAAAACCCAACAACCAAAGTGGCTTATAGGGTGGAATATATTGTGTTTCATTCGCATGCCTAGAGTTCTCTCTCTTATTTAAAAGAGAAAAATAACTCTTTTCCGTATAACGGTGTGTTAACCGTGGCTTTTATTTTATGTGTTTATGTGTTAACCGGACAGGTGGCAGAACCTGATAAGTTACCTGAACCCTAATTAACTATAAACTTGATGGTTAACCTGTGTGTCACTTCACGAACTTCCGGAAGTAGAAGCCTCGAGATGACAATCCTCGACGCAGAAACTAAATCTTCGATCGATGCAAGGATCCACCCAAATGGGGAGCCGACAAATATAAGGAAAAAATTTGAACTTTTAAAATGCATTAATTTCTCTTTGAAACATAACATAACTTAATATATAAATAGTATAAATAACTTGGGTGGTAAGGATATATCGTGGCTTGGCGAGGAAGCACCGGCCTGAAAAACAGATCGAGGGATGGACGGAAAAAATCTAGAGATATAGCTCACGATTGCATACAAAATCTATAATACAAACGTTAGGAAATATATAAGGGATTACTGTTAGATCATATAATTAGATATTACGATAGATCCATATAATTAGGGATTATGGTTAGCTTATTAGTATAGGTCTCCTTGTGCTCTCATTTATTATGAAGGATTAATAATATTCAGAGCATTTCTCATGTGCTTCAATGTAATCCTTCAATTTTAACATGGTATCAGAGTCTTAGGTTCATTTAGAAAAATATTTCTTTTCAGATTATTCAATTACTTGGTATCGAGCCTTAGGGTTTGTTTTAGGCTAGTCGATTTTTTCCGGTAGCCACTGTTCACTGTAGTGTGAACAGTAACGTGTTTGGTATTGTTCTGTGAACAGTGACAATGGCTGAACAATAGAGAAAGAGAGGAGGAGAGAGCTTGAGGTTTGAACGAGAGAAATCGCATCACAACCCCTTGTGGCATTCTCTGTCGCGAATATGATTTTCCTCCTCCATCGAGAGCTGTTGTTCTTTCCTCGAGTTTGCCTCTATCTTCACCTTGTCATAGCATTGACGGTTCTTATGGGTTTCGATCTCGCGCCAGGTAAGTTTTCCTTTTTAATTCACAAAATTTTATATGTTTAGTTTATGCTTGTAATATACATCCATGTTGGCAATTAAAGAAAAATATGGCTGCTTTTAAATATGTTTTCCCTAACAAAATTTTTGATCACTTTCTGCCATTGTATGTCATCAATTGTTGATGGAATTATAAGATTAAATTAACATAAAAAATTCAAATACGAGATCTATGAACTATCTACATTAAATATGAATGCGTGATATTTTGTTAAAGTTTTTTTACATTTTTTGAGTTGAAATATTATTTATTTTATTATGTAAACTAACAACGTAACCCATTGTTATACGTTGTCTATAATAAGTCACTGTTGATATAGCTTTTCTTACTATTCCTAAAGAAACCATGCATGTCTTGATCAGCTTGTCACTCCGTCAAATTTATATTTATTTATTAATTTAACTTAAATTGCTGATTATGGTTAGTTGTTGCCTTGAAAGCAACTTTTCGTTTATGAATAAATCCAAATCACGAAACCCTTGGTCAGTTGGTCCAAAATATCTATCACCACTAACTAACGTCAAATGAACCATGCTTTTTCTTATTTTGAACTTTTGGAGCCGCATAATAGCACCGTTAGCATTCCATGCATACTCGTTATATTTAATTTCTCATCATTGTAATGAAATCTTATCCGTTTATATTTTAATCTGAATGGTTTAAATTTAAAATTATTTTTTATTTTGTAAATGGTAAATTCATTTTTATAAGAAAAGATAGTTATAAGATTATCTTTATTTTTTTAATATCCATATGATAAAATAAAACTAAAAATTAAATTAAATTTGCACCATTTAAAATTAATCTAATGGTGAAGATGGATGATGAGTACATTTTTTGATCCCATGCCATAAGGGACTCTTTAAGTGGTACGTGGGAGACGAATCACTTTCACAGCCGATGGCTCTTAATCAATCACAGGTGAATGGCGTTAGGCCGTGTATTTTTTTAATATTAAGTAATCATGTAAAAAAGGAGATATCAAATATATATTTGTGAATGAAGAATAACATCAAATTTAAATTGCATGATTTTTGAGATCGAAATGAAAGCATCATCCTCAGTAAAATATATATAATGAAAAAAGGGGGGGGGGGAGCTTACTTGAAGCAAAGAAATCACAGTTACTGTGTAGAATTTAACTAAGTTAAGAGAACTTTTAAAAAGGTGAGAGAAAATATAAATAAAGCGTCAAAAAAGGAAGAATACATATGTAATTCAATGAATAATGTTTAATATACTTTGGTGGATGGTGGAATTAAACAAATACATATGAAAAAAAAGGGAAAATTGTAGGTACAACGTTATAATAAAAAGGATGGGAATGATTGAAATTATTCAATATATTAAATATGAGATGAATACAGAAATGAGTATAATTGAAAGTTAAAAATTGTAAATATTAAAGCTTGAACTATATACAAAGGGAAAATCGGATGTCGAGTCATTGGACCTAATACATTTTCCGTGAGCCATGAAGCTACACCGTTTGGTTAAATGAGGGCGAGCAAAAGATTAAACAGAAAAAAAAAAAACAATACGAACCTTGCGCCCTATTGTTTTTCACTCGTCACCGCTTGTCGTCTCTCTTCGAAGGAAAGTCTGTTGCTATCTAGCCAAGTTTGTTGCTGAATTCCTGAACCGCCACCGATTCCAGCTCCCTGCCGACCGCCAGAGGAGCGAACCCTGCGCACCATGCCTTGTAATCCAAGCCAATTGCTTCGAATAACTGATTCAGATCTTCCCGCTCTAAGCCTCCATAATAATCCACGTCATTAGGTACGTTGCCCAAAAACAGAAATCGCAAACGGAATTTCAAATCGGTTGAGAGTATAACCACATTCCTTGATTCACATTTCAAATCTATTGAATTGAGGTAAATAGAAGAGCGATTTGTAATCATTTTAAATATTTAACTAAAAGGAAAAACGAGGGCCTATTATACAATATGTAATCTATGTATATTCAATGAACCATCAAATATGGTACCGCCAAAAGAGAGAGACCGGAATTGCAATGGGCGGTGAATAAGGTGCTTGTAGGTGGAGGAGGAGAGAGAGAGTTTAGGTCGAAGAAGATTGTTTTTTTTTTTCTGTTTAATCTTTTGCTCGCCCTCATTTAACCAAACGGTGTAGCTTCATGGCTCACAGGAAAATATATTAGGTCCGTGATTGGACATCCGATTTTCCCATATACAAAACATCGGTAAAAATTTTAAACAATTTTTTAAATCTAATTTGTAAATATGTAAAATTGACATATAAATATAAATGTTTTTGTCCTCTCGATGTTTAATTTTCTTACATGGAACCAATCAACTCTTTTTTAAAGATAATTTTAAATTTGAAAGTTTTCTTAACTTTTAGAGAAAATTAATCAGATTTAAGTCTCCCTTGACGAAAACGTTTAGAATGATTTATAAAAATACCGAGAGAAAAATATTATTATTAGGAAAATTAAAAATCAAAATCAACAAAGCCTGTTATAAACCCCTGACATGTGTATGGAAAAAACCTTGTTTTTGGAAGAGGCAAACTAACTAAAGAGTTAAAGAAATTAAAGGGGGGAATAGTAGAGTTACGTTTTAAAAGAAATAAAAAATGCGGTAAAAAATAGGGATATTTGCACTAAAGTCCTAAAATCATATGGGGCAAAGAAGAGAATTTTCATTGGATTTTTGGGTATGCCAATGAAAAATTTCTCAACGAAATCACATAATCATGATGTATTCCACTTCTTCAGGCTAATTGAAGGCCATCCAAGATGTAACATCCCATTTTTTGAAAGCAGTATAATTTTTTTTCATCAGAGTAGAGCATCGGAGCAATTTAAAATATTGAGTAACTGATAAATCTATGGTACAACATTGTCTGTGGCGTATCTTAATAATATGGATAATTTACTCGAGGATACACTATACGTTTCTAAACAGAGGCTCTAGTTGAGTCCTCACGTGTTCTGTTTGCTCTTGTCTCTTGTCTTCAGTCCTCGGTCCTCCAGACCCTGAAGCTATAAGAGTTGAGGTCCAATGCCCATCGAACCTCAAGTAACGGTTAACCTAATGCTTATGTAACAGTTATTTATGACAGATATTTATGACATTACAACAATAATCAATACAAAAGCCCATAACAAATGTATGATTAGAAATACATAACCACGTATGTAAGATAATAACGTATGTAACATAACCACGTATGCTACATCAATAGTTAGAACATAACCTCGTATGTGACATAACCACGTATGTAAGTCTTAGTCGATGAACACAACAATCATATATAATCATACAATAAGCATCGAGCTAGTGTTACAAAGACGCGAACGTACTTTCGTTGATGAATTTTGTCTGGCCGCAAATGCGTTCACAGATATCCTATGAGGGTAATATCGCATTTATTAGTTCCCAAATAATATCCTAATAGATATCTTAGTCACAAATGACTATTTTGCCCTTACAACATTTATTTTTCCCTTTATTCCTTCAAAATTCGTAGAACAACGCTGGTACAAATCTGGGCAGCATTTCGTCTAACTTTGAAAAATCATAATTAATTCTAGAAAAATCAAAACGAGGATATGTAAAATTCCTTGGAATCCTTAGGATGTCTAGTTTCAAGTAAAAATAATCACCTTTTCCCAGATTACACGAATCACTCCCAGGGTTTAAGTTTTGAACCTCTGCCCAGAATTTTTCCAGAAATTCGTAGCCTAACTTTGAGGATTTTTATCTCCCTGTAAAAAAATGATTTGTACATGTTCTTGGCATATTTAAAAATCCTTATATTTCTATCTTAACCATGAATTTTTTTCATAATTTTGTGACCCTATTTTCAATATGAAATTCTGGCGTTTTCATCACGACTCCAGAAATTCGAAACCGATGAAATTTCGCGAACTTCGTTACTTTGATGATTTTCTTCCAGAAATTTTTCCATAACTTCTTCTTCATCAGTTTTTCGAAATAAAGCCAATTTTGACCATAAAACATGTAAATAAAATTATCCTAGCATATTTAAGATCTAAGCTACTTCTATCTAAGAATTTAAGAACTAGAACTTAAAGAACTTAAAGCTAGAGCTAGAGAACTTACCAAGAACTTTTGCTTCTTCTTCTCCAAGACTCTCACTCTCACTTTCTCTCTATATTTCAGATGTTGTTGCTTTGTGAATTGGTGAGGATTTATGAATGCACTACCTCCCTATTTATAGCAAATTTTGAGGTTAACTATCTAACAACTTCCATTCATCCTTGACCTTTGGATCTAAACTTAGTAAAGAAGTTTTAATCCCATCCATCCATGTGATTAGAAGACCCTAACTTAATCTCTAAGTTTTGCTTTTTGAGAATTAATTTACTTTACTGAAATCTATTTTTGGTTGCTTGATCAATTACCAATACTTTTAAATTCTCGAGTATGCTTTTTGATTAGTAGTTAGATATTCAGATTTATGGTCTAATGAGATTCCCCTAGTTGTACTAAGCTTATTCTTCAACGTTTGTAAAAATAGCCTTTACTAGGCTTACTTTCGAGGTTAAATTATGTGGGTTCAAGATAAGTCCTTATATTTTCTCCAGGGTTCCTACTTCTTCACAACTTTTTAAATTTTTATAAATTCTCACTTTATTTGTTGTTTTGAGTTTTTCTTGTGTACATGGATATTTCTTGGATTTCAAACCATTATCAAATTTGCTTTAATTAATTTTCTCTCTCTCATTGGTTAAGCTTAGGTCACAAGGATTAAGCTTTATCATAACTAATTAGAGCCTTTAGATAAGCTTTATGAGGTTAAATCTTGGCCCTTAGATCTTAGTTGAAATTGTTGACTTTTCAAAGCTTGATTAACATTTGATTAACACCTTAATCAAAAGCTTAATTATCTTTTGATTGTTGCATTATTGGTTCATGTAGTGATTTATGATTGTTAACAATTCATTAGTGCCAATCCTAATCCCTTATTGGTTCTTGACTTTTAATTAGCCTAATACACCTCTAATTAGTGGCTATTAATATTAATTGTTAAAGAATTACATAAATATTCCATTAGTGTAATTTTAATTGCTCATTAATTATTAGCAATTGCCACTTAATTGTTCAAGTGTTTTGATAATTCTTTATGGCCTTTTATGAATTAAATATGCACTAGATATTAATTATAGGGTATTAGGAACTTTAATAAATTATGAAAATTGGTGCTTTGATCAATTATGAAGGTTTGTACAATGATTTAATTTAGTGAAGATCTAGTTAATCATTAATTGCTATTTATTTCTCCAAATTTATTTAAGTATTTTCATGACACTTTCTTGCTCTTTTTGATTCTACATGAACCATAGTTTAATATAGTATTTATTGTATTTTATTATATTTTATGATGCCTAACAAAATTTAGAGGCAACATATTCACCTATTTTTAATAGGTATTATTTGTCAAAACATGACATTTATAATAAGTGAGATTTTTAGGGTATTACACGAGATATGCCCCCAAAGTTCCCCACGGTGAGTAATATACTCCTTTGGTTCTATGTTTTAGTTTTTTATAAAATTCAACAACTTTTCAACTTTACCCTATTTAATATAGATTATAGCCCAGGAGAATAAAGTTAATACAATAATAAAAAAGGGGATAAAATTATATATTTACATAAAAAATTTCTCTCTTTTTGATAAACAGACCAAAAAATTTCTTCCCTCTCTATCCTATATATAGGATCGAAGAGTATTTCAGCATTTCTCTTTGAAACCACCAACCCCATTTTACCAGCAGCCACACATTTCGGTTCCCAAATCTAACTTGTCTTTCGGGGGCGTAAAAGTGATTTTTTTGTTAAGCCGCAAAACACCCGGACAAGGGGTTTTCTAGTTGAACATATCCATCTCCCATCATGTTGATATCAAATTAATACACACACACATAACTATCGATTCAATTAGGAATCGTAGGGCTCCATATTAGTTTTACGTAATATAAAAAGAAAATGTCCCAAGTAAGCATTATGTTTGGAGGGAAAATTGTCAAAAATAGCAAAAAAAGAAAATATACTATTTTTTAGAGTTTTTCCTCCTAATATTACTTACTCTCTAGTTTTCTTCACATCCAAAGTAAGGGCAAGTACAAGAAATTGTAGAAGCAGCTTCAAGGTCCACCGTCTGATGAGAAGCCAACTCCGTCCACCGTCTGATGAGAAGCCAACTCCTCTGCTCCTCCAGCATATACTTATAACATGACACCTACATCACTATCACCGCAAGTGAAGACACATTGATGAAGAGCGACCTCAATGGAGAGACCAATACCAATAGCAATAGCTAAGAGGCAAGAGCTTCAGAAATATGGCACATGCCAAGCACTGACTTAGAAGAATGATCCCTCATATGATTTAATCTCAAAGTAAGGGCCAGTACAATTACGTATATGGAAAAGCATCATAAGAGTAAAAATGTTTAGGGTGACTTGTAAAAATGCCAGACATGCAAATTAATTCGACCTAAGACAAGAAATGATCGGAATATGCCTCTCTCTCTCTCTCTCTCTCTCTCTCTCTCTCTCTCTCTCTCTCTCTCTCTCTCTCTCTCTCTCTCTCTCTCTCTCTCTCTCTCTCTCTCTCTCTCTCTCTTCTTCTGAACTAGACAATTTGAATTTCACTTGTAGGAACCATATACCAAAAAGGCATCATGTACGATGGTATCAATCAAATTAATATATATATATATATATATATGTGTGTATATATATATATAACCATCATATATAAATGTCATAATTCTTATTCATATATACAAGTTTAATTTCTCCAAGAGAATGAAATAAGTAAGCATTAAGCAGTTGAAGTTGAAATTGCAGGAGCTAGCATGCTCCTCTATTCTTTGAGGATGCAAGAGATCTAATGCATACTTATAACATAATGCCAACATCACTATTAGTGTAGGCACATACACGTTGATGAGCAGTGACCGCATTGGCGATACCAATACCAATAATAAAAGCTCACAGGAAAGACCTCCACAGATATGGCTCACACCCACCATTAACTTATTAGGTGAATGCTCATAATGTAATCTCCTCAAAGCTATGGTTAGTGAAACTCCGTACACAGATATTGTTATCAAGAACAACATCATGGGAGAGGGATGTTCACTGAAAGGGTTGGTGCTTGATCCTTCGTACTTTAGTTTGCTTAAAGTAAGTATAAATATACCAAAAGGATCTGTCACCAACCCTTACCCTTTCACTGAACACCCACTCTCATGTTGTTCCTGATAGCAATATCTATGTACGAAGTTGCGCTGACCATAACTTTGAGGAGATCAAATCATGAGCATTCAGTTAATAAGTTAATGGTGGGTGTGAGTCATATATATGGAGGTCTTGCCTGTGAGCTCCTCTTATTGGTATTGGTATCTCCAATTCAACTCATAGTGATAGTGATGTTGGCGTTACATTATAAGTATGCATTACATCTCAAGGAAGAGAGGAGCATGCTTCTCAGATTGCAGACCTTAAATTAAGCTCCTGCAGTTTGAGTTTCTTAACGCTTACTTATTTCTTGCGACTGAAATTCAAAAATTCAAATTGTCTGGTTCAAAAGAAGATAAAGAGAGAAAGAGGCGTATTCCAACCATTTCCTGTCCGAGGTCGAATTAATTTCCATTCTGGTATTTTTACAAGTCACCTTAAACTTGTTTCGTCAAAAAGAGACTTAAATCTTATTAAAGAAGCAGCATATAGTTGGTTTCTATAAATCACAATTACCCTCCTGATCCACGTAACCCAGTATCATTCAAAGACATCATTAACCCACTGTCTCAAGATACGCTTTCTTCGGGTTCACATCTACCACCAACTTGGATTTTCTATACATACCAGGTGGTCGTGCCTAGATATGTGAGTGAAAGATTGGCACCGCAAAAGGAATTGCTATTGTCTCAATACCACCATGAACAAGAGGAGCAGCCCGAGGACTCGAGAAAATGTCTGTAACGAGGCACACGTAAAAATGTGAGACCAATTCAATATTCCTCCCCAAGTGGAAAAAATCAAAATAAAATTATAAAATTAGAACAAAGTTCAGGGGTCTCCTTATTCAGATAACTCTGCTGCAAATGATTTCAAAATTATTTATGCAAGTGCAGTCCTTAGGATTGTTGGCGCCAACAACTATTATGCAATCACCGGCTAATAGAAAGCGGCTCCCAAATAAAATAGATTCTTTATGAAAGAATAAGGTGAAGAGAACAACAAAATATAATAAAGCTAGATCTCAAGAGACAAAGAAAACCTCATAATAGGAAGAGAGGTGCTTGAAAACTCAAGAGTAGGGGTAGAGACACCGTAACTTGAAGAACCTTATATAGGCAATAGCTATTTCACGCGTGACTTGGAGACCACGGTTTCTGGACCTTGGGTGATAAAAGGTCATTAAATATCATTATGGAGGTTTCGCAGGCATGATTATAACAATCAAAATCCATTAAAATATTTAAAGCATTTATGATATAAAGCCATCCAAATCCGTTTGAGGCTATAAGAATGGAGTAATTCTTGTATCAACTTTGTTTCCTAACTCCCAAGTCATTTGTGGTCTAATTGATTAAAATGCAATAATTTATGAGCTGATTGACACCTTCTAAATATTACCTAGCATATTAATAAAATTAAAAGATTTCACAAGATTCACTTTTTTATTACTTGTGAAATCTTAATTAAGGGATTAGTTTTTTTGGGAAAAATAAAAATGTGAAATACATAAGCAGCTAACTAGGATTAATGTTAGCTAAGTTATTGTATTTTAACTAGTTAGATCATATAAGAACTTCTCAAAAGAATGTTAAAACTGATTATAATATATTAAAGACAATAAAACTGTCCATAAAATCTGTTGATCATGAGTTTTGCCAACTCAAACGTGTTGTCTACACACACACACACATATTCATACATACATAGAGTAACACTGTTAAATTTCGTTTTGTTGTTAAGTAACACGGTTAATTCCGTTAAAGTACACCGTTTTGATTTTGTATTCCTTCATAATTGAATTTTGTTTTATGTCGAAAAATCAAGAAGTTATTATAGTTTAAAAATGTATTTGTTTTGCCAAAAAAACATAATAAATCCTTGAGGATTTGATTTGGATATGTTAATCAATAAATGTAATTTATTTATGATTATTTTCTAATTCATTTTTTTGTATTACGTTACAATTGAAAATTTTTATCTCCATATTAATCAATAAGAAAAATAATTTATTTATGATTATTTTCTAATTTTTTTCCGAAAAACATAATAAGTAATAGGGGATTTAGTTTCCTAATAAATATCAAGGGAATCAGTTTGTATCCATTAATGGATAAACATAATTTATTGATGATTATTTTCTAATTTCTTTATTATATTCCTAATTTGGTTCTAATTTGTTTGGATTATTATTATATTCCTAATTTGGTTCTAATTTTTTTGGATTATGTTTTTGCATTATGATTCATGATAGGTGTTTGAGCTTGAGTGCAAAAATATTAATTCAAATTTAAATAATTTCAAAATCTTTATCAAAACTATGAGTGAGCGCAAAATAAAAAAAGGCACATACAAATGCCTACACCTATAACTTATACTTCATATAACCTAGATATGAACTTTTTGGTGCAATGCACATCCACCAATACTTATTCTCACAAAAACTTGTTAACAACATTTTTCTTTTATAAGTTCCTTAATTCCAAAAATAATTAATTTCAGATTCCCCCAAAAAGCTTTGGTAAGGAGGTGCCCATCTCATGCTAGACTTGCATTTATGATATAAAGCCATCCAAATCCGTTAAAGGCAATAAGAATGGAGTAATTCTTGTATCAACTTTGTTTCCATATCATTTGTGGTCTAAATAATTAAAATATATATCAGCTGATTGGCACCTTCTAAATATCAGTTCGCATATTAAGAAAATTAAAAGATTTCACAATATTCGCTTTTTTATTACTTATGAAATCTTAATTAAGCGATTAATTTTTTTGAGAAAAATAAAAATATGAAATATATGAGCACCTAACTAGGACTAATGTTAGTTAAATTATTGTATTTTAACTAATTAGATCACAAATAACGTCACAAACCATGTTGATACAAGAATTTCTCATAAGAATGTTAAAACTGATTATAGTATATTAAAGACAATAAAACTGCCCATAAAATCTGTTGATCGTGGGTTTTGCCAACTCCACCGTGTAGTGTGTGTATATATATATATATCCTATAATACATGTACTAACACCGTTAAATTTCATTTTGTTGCTAAGTAACACTGATAATTCGGTTTTAAATAACACCGTTTTGTTTTTATATTCCTTCATAATTGAATTTTGTTTTATGTCCATAAATCAAGAAGTTGTTATAGTTTTTTTTTCTTTTTGCAAAAAACATAATAAATACGTACGTACTATGTCTGCTATCATCTCCAAGTGAGGGTGGACTTGAGTTTACTATAATACAGGCTTCATAATTACTAATACTATTAAAATTGGACTGTGAGCTTATATACCAACAAAACAAAACCAAAAAAAAAAAGATTGGACTGTGAACTTAAGTAGTCTACTCCAAGTATGGGGCACAGGATTCAATTGGTTTGTTTTTTGGGTCCCCTCGAAGCTAATTGAAGGCCTTCAATCTTCATACTGAAACACCCAAACCATCCATTTTCTATTTATCAGCATTTCTCAATATATCCATCAGCAACCACGTACGTACAAATTTCACTTCCAGAATCTTATTTAGAAGCATACCGACAAATTCTACTTTATACGTATCCCAATTTACTTTCAAGTTTATGCAGAATACAATTATTATAGCTACGTCCTCAAACCAATCTTAAGGCCTATTGCACTCTTATGTTTTATTTTCTTTTATCATGAGAGTTTGAATCAAAAATAGCTATTTTAAGGGTTGTTTCTTTTGACATTTAGAGTGTAAAAGGTTTTCTCCTCTCTCAATAAGTATGCTTCCTGGAATTTGAACTTGTATTCTTCTTCTTAAGAGAGTGATGCCGCTTACCATCTCAACCAACGGATCTGGCTTTTCTCCTTTGCTGCTCCTATCCGCTGCCCTTCTCTCGCTTGAAACAACGTTGTTTTGGCGCAAAAACACAAGCTGTACCCTTTTTCTTAAAGAAAAAATATTTCAAAGTGTATTTCACGATACTAAAAAGATACTTCAAAGATATCGAGTATTAGAAAAATACTTTATGATCTTGAAAAAAATCTTAAAGTATATTTTTAGTACCGATCAATACTAAATAATTTTTCAAGATCATGAAGTATTTTTTTCAAGTACAAGTGTACCGGTCAAGTACCCTAAAATAATTTTTCAAGATCATGAAGTATTTTTTTAGTACCAGTTAGTATTCACAAGTATCTTTTTAGTAACAGTCTGTACCCGAAATATTTTTTCAGGATCCTAAAATAAATTTTTAAGATCATGAAGTATTTTTTTCAATACTGTTTAGTATCTTGAATTATCTTCTTAGTACCAATCAGTATCCCAAAAATGCACCATTTCAAGGCAAAGGAGAGCAGTGGACAGGAGTAGCAAAGGATGAAAGCTGGATCCTTCAACCAAAATTATGACTGTAATATCATATATAAATAAATGAATTTAAAGTACTAAAATTTAATTTGAATTGTTCACCATTATAAACTACTTGAAAATATAAAAAAAATAATGTTTTTGTAGAATATCGAATCTCAACCATTCATTTGTTAGCCCAGTTATAAGGATGAGCTTAGGAGAAAGAAGAGGAGAATAGGATCCAAATCTAGTCCTCACTTCAAGCTGAGCTGTGGGCGTTAATGGATGGCTTGGACCTAGCGTGGATGTAACATCCCAATTTTCGAAAGCATTTTCATGGTATCGTGATCGAGTAGAGCATCGGAAGTAAACAAGTATTGAAAAAGTAACTCGATAAGTAGCCACCGTAATGTATGTGTTAGCTGTTAACGGCGTTACAAAAAGATTTCCAAATGACATCATCGGTAAGTACAAAACAAAATGGCTTCCTCCCCGGTTCCTATATCTGCTTTGCTTACCCTTGTCTTCGATCCCGTTCACTCCGAATCCCGAAGCTATGGTAAGAGCGAGGTTCAATACCCATTGAACCTCGGGTAACTGTTAACCTCATATTCATGTACGTTATGTATGACAGTTATCTCATGACATCACAGCTATATTCACATATAAAAAGCAATAACAACACAGCCACCGCATATGAATGTTATTACAGTCTGCACTATTCACCAGTGCCACGATGGCCTATCGTGTCCTCAGCGCTAGGAAAACTCAACGGCGTTATCATGACTATAACCCGTATAAAGCTGTACGTGTATGAACAATTCTTTTAAAAAGCAGAGTCACAGTTTATGAACATATCTATCACATATAGGTATACAGTAAACATCAGAGTTAGTGTTACAGTACGCGTCCGTACCTTTGTCGGTGTTGTCGGTACGTTGACGGTCGGACGGTGATCACGCGTATCCTATAATGGTAATATCGTATTTATTAATTTATAAATAATATCCTAAGAGATATTTTGGCCACTAATGACTATTTTGCCCTTGCAACATTTATTTTTCACTTTATTCCTTCAAAATTCGTAGAACAACGCTGGTACAAATCTGGGCAGCATTTCGTCTAACTTTGAAAAATCATAATTAATTCTAGAAAAATCGAAACGAGGATCCGTAAAATTATTTGGAATCCTTAGGATGTCTATTTTAAATTAAAAATAATCACCTTTGCCCAGATTACATGAATCACTCCCAGGTTTTAAGTTTTGAACCTCTGCCCAGCATTTTTCCAGAAATTCGTAGCCTAACTTTGAGGATTTTTATCTCTCTGTAAAGAAATCATTTTGACATGTTCTTGACATATTTAAAAATCCCTATATGTCTATTTTAACCATGAATTTTATCAGAATTTTGTGACCATATTTTCAATATGAAATTCTGGCGTTTTCATCACTGCCTCCAGAAATTCTGAAACCGATGAAATTTCGCCAGAACTTCGTTACTTTGATGATTTTCTTCCAGAAATTTTGCTATATGACCTCCCTCATCATTTTTTCGAAATAAAGATAATTTTGACTATAAAAACATGTAAATAAAATTATCCTAGCATATTTAAGATCTAAGCTACTTCTATCTAAGAATTTAAGAACTAGAACTTAAAGAACTTAAAGCTAGAGCTAGAGAACTTACCAAGAACCTTGCTCCTCCTTCTTCAAGACTCCTCACTCTCACTTTCACCCTCTATATCAGATTTACTAAGCTTGCTTTGGTGTGAAATTTGTGAAGAGGTTGGTGCTCTATTTATAGGAAAAAGCTATGGCAAATCTTGTAATTCTCTAGCTTACACATCTTTCATTTTTGGCCATGGGTTTGAATCTGATTTCTCCCTCCAGCTGAGCCAAAAAAAACGTGGCCTACCTCCCCCCATACTTCCTCCTTTGATTTTTCACCAAAGCCTCTTGCCTTGGTGTCAAAATTGTCCTCATGTGTAAAGCTTTTGGCCCCAAGAGTGCTTTGGTGGCTCTTTCTCCTTCATGCACTCTCCAAGCAAGCATTGGTGGCATCTCCATCTTCATGCATTTCCCAACTTGGTGTTCTAATTTCCTAGTTACTCTAAGTATACTTGTAACTAGATGACTTTGGTGATTGGTTAGCAATTAAGCAAAATACTCTTAGGGTTTAGTCTTTAATTAGCTTAATCTTTGGTCATTAATCCTAAAATGATGTTTTAGGTGTTATTAAATTTATTTGATTGGTTGCTAATCATGATCATTAATAATCATCTTTATGCTAATCCTAACCCCTCATTGGTCCTTGACCTTTAATTATCCTAATGTATCTTTAATTGGTGACTATTAACATTAATTGTAAAGAATTACCTAAATATTCCATTGGTATAACTTTAATTGCTCATTAATTGTTGGTAATTGCCCCTTAATTGTTTCAAGTGTTTTGATAATTCTTTTTGGCTTTTATGACTTAAATATGAACTTGGTATTAATTTAATCTCTTGACAATTATAAAAATTGGTGTTTAAGGTCCTTTGATTAATTATGAAGCCTTGTGAAATTTATTTACTTTCATGAAGACTTAGTTGATTTAATTATCATTGATTTCACTAAATTTATTTAGGTATTTTTATAATACTTTCTTGCTCTTTTAAATTTCCATATGAACTATAGCTCAATATGGTATTTATTTATATGTTATGGTATTTTATGATGCTTATTAAATCATTGGGTATTCTAATCCTAAGGAAAAATTACCCAGAAAATAGAATAAACACATCTCAAAATTTAAGACTACAAATTCACCTATTTTTAATAGGTATTATTTGTCAAAATATGACATTTATAATAAGTGAGATTTTTAGAGTATTACAGTGGACACTGGGTTATCATGATGTTTTAGTGCAGATTGACTGTCTGGTGGCGCTCTCACTCGTCAGAAGCTCGGGAGAAATGGTCAATGCCAATATGGGGTTACTTCGACGCATTCACCAGCTTTTGGCGCAAGACTGGATGGTTGATATCAACCATGTTTATCAAGAAGGGAATTGTTGTGCGGACTTTCCGGCAACACATGCTTTAACTTTAGATGTGGGGTTGCATGTTCTTGAAGTCCCTCCGGATGGATTGGCGAGTTTTTTGTGAAGATATCGATGGTGTCTCTCATGCAAGACTATGCCCTTGTACTGACTGATCGGTTTTGATTAGTCCTCCTATCTCAACGAAAAAACAAAAAAAAAAAAAAAATCTAGTCCTCATCATAGGCATGGTCCTCATGTGAGATTTGCACGTTCATATAGATATTTATGATTTAAAATTTAAAATTTTCAATAAATATTATTTCTTATTAAAAAGTTGACAGCTAATATATTACGTTTAATACGGAAAAAATTATGTTTATTTTAAATTTTGTACACTTTAAAAATAAGTTTTAAAAATAAAAAAAAATAGGTGGTTTACAATAGTTATTCATATAAACAAGTTTAAAATTTATATATGGTACAAGTGGTATGTCGCTTAAGCAAGGTCTCGGATTCGAGCCTTGTGAATGTAAAAAATTCCCGCTAGGAAACTCACCCACCACAGCTAGGTGCGCGACTCGGGTCGGATCCGGATTAGTCGGGGCGAAGCCCCGATGAACCAGGTGGGCAACCTAAAAAAAAAAAAAAAGTAGTATGTGCTACAAAATCCGAAATATGACCATATTAATTACTAGTTTATTTAATTTTTCATATCACAACTTCTCATATACATTATAATGAGTTGTTAATTACTTCCCAAGAATTTCTCACTTCCTATGGCTTCCGTCTGCCTATTATAAATACAAGATTTAACCCACAGTCAATGCTCCCCAAGAATCTCTCACTTCCTATGCCTTTCCTCTACCTATCATTCCCCATATTTCATTTGAAATTCAAAATTTATATTAATCTCATTTCCCCCATATGGGAAAAACACTTCTCATGTTGTAGGAGAAGTATATTCTCATGTAACACACACATAAAATGGTGGAACCCACATATATATACAATTAGCATTATATATATATGTGGGTCCCACCATTTCATGTGTGTGTAGGAAAGTTCTTCTTCTCATGTAACATGAGAAGTATAAACCCCATTTTGTATTTAGAACATTATTTTAAATCCTTCCAATTTTGTAGTTCTACCAATATCCTAAGAATCACAAATATACGATACAAAGTAATAAATATGGAATAAAATTTTGTTAGGTTAACCTAATATGAAAAAAAGTAAATTTTTAGGTTAACCTAATATGAAAAAAGTAAATATTTAATTTATAATATGATTCATATATACGGGAGCCAAGAAGGTCTTTGTTATTTTTAGATTTCATCGCCTTTTATTTCAAACTCTTTATTTGTACCGATTGTTTACTACATGATTAATGGAATTAGTGCTATTGATTGATTAAAAAAAACATGGGAAATGTCTTATTAATTTTTTTAAACCTAAAAATAGAGAATAAGTTTTTTCTAAAATTTATTCCAAACAAATCATAGTGCACATTAAAGATAAATCTTATTGCCTTGTAACGTTCATCTAGACCTTTGCTCATGGGATGTACAACAAATCTGAGTCTAAACATTAAAAAAAAAAAAAAATAATAAAATCACTCAAAGCATATGGAAAACCCAAAACAATTTCACGGTACATTCTTCGTTTCTTACGTTGTCCCCCTCCCCCCACATATCTGTGTCCCCCCTCCCCCCATACAGGAGGATGATTTTATATTGTACAGAATTTTGTTATATATAAAAAAAGATTCAAATATTTAAATTTGGAATTTGAATTGGAAATAATGGAGGCAGGTAACACGTCTCAATTGGGATATTCTAGGAAAGGAAAGATCCATTATGGTGCATTTTGGAAGTTGTAATCTGTAAATGACGATATGTAGAATGGGTTTTTTCTGGCCAATGGGATATGAAAAATGTTTGACCTTCATTGCTGCACATAAATGAGGAACGCATGTAGAATCATTTATAGTTGGGATCATTACACATGGCACCATTTAAGGTATTTCATATAATCACCATTAGCTTTTATTTATTACGCGAAATGGGGTTTTACATGGACTAATAGCTGCATAGCCAGAAGGTTTAAAGGGATATATTTGATAACTGCTTGTCCCACCTATGAACAACATTATGTTAGTGACATGTTTGGAAGGCTAAAAATATTGGAGAAATATGAAAATCTAGCGAACGTTACTTTGATGTGTTTATTGCGTCGATGAGAATTGGACCATTGCTTGTTTCTGTTAGGATCTTCCAAAAGGCATCTTCAGCAAAGTCGTGTATCTTGCTTGTGGTTTGAAGAATAATCTCTATTTACCATCATGAATCCTTCAACGTAATCAAATTTGCTTCCCGAAAATATTATTTTCTCTTGATCTCTTGTTAATGCTGTGAAATCTGCATATAGCAACGAATTATAATTAAAAAGGGAGAATTGAAATAAATGAAATAAACAAATTCAGGAAAGGAAAAAAAAAAACAAATTTCGGAGGAAAATGAAATAAAATATTATATTATTATAATATAATAATGTAATATTATATTATATTAAAAAAGAAGGTGGGAGGCGGCAGCGTTTTTAGCAGCATATTTTCAGGAGGAAAAGAGGAAGATGGTTTTCACTTGGTGATGGCATAAACGACATAGACAATTCCAGGTATATAGCCAAAAAGGTGAGTACCAAACAGATCCAGAACTCTAAATGGCAGCCGAACTTGAGGAAGACCCCAAGAAGAGGGGGGATGATGGCTAGAAGGATGTCAATGCTATTTGTTGTGCCTTCGTCTGCCATTTCTTCTTCTGGTTTTTGAGAGCTTGAAGGTTGCCAGAGAACGGCGTTGGAGAAAGAACCGACGGTGAGGGAGTGAGGAAACAACGCTCGCCGGAAATCAATGGGAAGCAACGACGAAAGTCGACGATGCTGGGAGTTTTGGCGGCACCGGAGTTGGAGGAAGATGGTGGTGACTGAGTCTGTCCTATTTCCTCTCCCTCTTCTCTTGTATAACAAAGCATACATCCCCATATGCAGGATGTTCATATTTTGTCGATCTGCAAATAAGAAAGCTGGTCGAACTTGACCCGCAAAAGCTCGTCGATCTAGACCCACCAAAGTTCACCGAGGATCTGCCAGCCAGAAGGCTTGTCGATCTTAACCAGTACAACCTCGCTGGTAATCTGCATTAAAGGTCGCCGATTTGGGTCTGAAAGGAGCAACGATCTCGACGTGCCGAAGCTCCAAGCTTTTTTTTTTTTTTTCCAGAATTTCTCAGCTCTTATTTTCGGTCGCCAACGGCATTGGAGACCAAGGGAGACCCAGAGAGTGGGACGATTCCGCCGGCAACCACCGTAGACTTCGCTCACCCCCTGTATCTACACATTCGAATTGAAAAGATGAAAAGGGAGGCAGAGAGAACTCGTATAAGGAAGGGAGAAGAAGGAAGGATGGAACCAATTTCAAAGGAAATAGATTTCAAAAATGCCATTTAGTAAGGAATGGTTAGGTATAAAATGATGAACGTTTATACTGTACTGAGTTTTTCAACTGTGCACCGGAATATTGCATAATACGATATAAATAGACGCAGATTTGCATAGCCAATTATCGGAAATGGTGGATGGGGAACACAAAAGTCCATTATGATACATGGGGAACAGAAAAGCACCATTGGAATTAGACTGAAATTAATGATATGGATTTGCACGTACAATAATATTCGAAATTTGTTTGACATCTGAAGAGAATGCAAATAAATTTTGAAAAAAGGGAATAGAAATGAGAAGTCTGAACACATGGATCAATATATGGGTTCATATCTGTTGACAAATGAATGATGAAGAGAATGCAATGTTGGCAATCCACGTGGACCAATGTATGAGTTGCTTAGAGTTTTAGTATTATATATTTGATGGTTGTCAGCGAACGTGAAGGAATCCCTTATTGGAACCGATGATGTCAGTTTGAGTATCAATGGGATTGCAATGTACCAGCCATTTGATGGAACAGAGGAAATGAAAATGGTAAATTAAATTACTTTCACATTGAAACTAATACTAGTTTGCTCCTTCTAATCCTGAAAGCTTGTTCAATGTTGATGTCAATATTTGTCTTTTTTTTTTTTTTTAAACAATTATGTCAAGACTCAACTTGTTCTGGATTGCTGGCTGTATAGTTCAGTTTTGTTTTCCCTTTTCACTGTGTGCCCATATCTACTTGCTAGTGGATACTTGTTCTTCTCATCAATTGCTAGTTTGCATTATTATCTTTAGGTTGACTTTATTCTCAAATGCTGAATTAGAAACCTGAACATGAGAAGCGTATATGCTTGCTGGCTACCGTTTTACGTAACATAGATGTCTACAGCATGTTGCATAAAAGAGGCTTCTTTTTTTTTTCCTCGTGAACATATAAGAGGCATTTTGTTCATGTATAAAAGTCATTTGCTCCTTCCCTATGCTGGGAGGAAAAAAGTCAAATTCTTCCCAAGCTTGTTTACTTGATTGTATTTAATAGTTACTCCGTACTGTAACACATATTTACCTAATTTGATTATATTAAAAATATTAGTTAAGTTAGTTAACATGACATGTATTTTTTAAAATATCTTAATCATCTTCCTTAATTCCCTTCTTCCCTCCTCTCCTTAATTAATGTTGAGGGAGAATCAATAGGGGTAAATTAGAAAAACATTTTACGTCTTGTATTTAAGACCTAGAATTCTAGATCAACTCTTCAAATATGTCTTATATTAATAACGAGAGGAATATATTGCAATTCATCTAAGCTTGTGCCATTGTTGTATCTGATACATCATACATTTACTTTTTTATTTTCACTTTATTTGCAGGCCATGTCAAATTTTATGTCTCTGGTATTGGGAGGGTCTGTGAAATTTGACCCATCCAATATTATATTGACATCTGGTGGTACTCCTGCAATTGAAATTCTATCTTTCTGCTTGGCTGATCAAGGAAATGCATTCCTTGTCCCCTCACCTTACTACCCCGGGTAATTGATGGCATGAAAACTTGTTGAGCGTGTAATTCTTCTGACTTGTGTTGTTCTAGAAGCTGACTTGAAAGGAAATATGCAGTTTTGACAGGGATTTCAGATGGCGAACAGGAGTGGACCTGATTCCTGTTTATTGTCGCAGTACTGACAATTTCAGTCTAAGCATCACTGCTCTCGAACAAGCATATAGTCAAGCGAGAAAACGAGCATCGAATCCCGTTGGCAACCTGCTATCACAGGACATGCTTTACAGTCTTGTAGAATTTGCCCAGGAGAAAAATATTCATATAATTTCTGATGAAATATATGCAGGCTCCATGTATGGAAGTGAAAAGTTTGTGAGTATAGCTGAAGTTCTTGATTTAGAATATATTGACAAGAGCCGGGTTCATATAATATATGGTCTGTCAAAAGACTTTGCTCTTCCTGGTTTTAGAGTTGGGGTTTTATATTCATTTAACGAGAGTGTTTTGGCTGCTGCTAAGAAGTTGACTAGATTTTGCTCAATACCTTTTCCAACCCAGCGGCTCGTTGCTTCAATGCTTTCAGATAAAAAATTTGTTCAGGAGTACATCAGCACCAACCAGAAGAGAATCAGAGAAGTTCACAAAGAATTTGAGGCTGGTTTAAATGAACTAGGAATCAAGTGTGCTAAGAGTAGTGCTGGTGTGTACTGTTGGGCTGATATGAGTGAATTAATCCGCCCGTACAGCGAGAAAGGGGAACTTGACTTATGGGAGAAGTTTCTTAGTATTGCCAAGATCAGTATAACTCCAGGTTCAGCTTGTCATTGCATAGAACCAGGATGGTTTCGTATTTGTTTTACCACTTTAGATTTGGAGGATATTCCTTTAGTTATTGAACGGTTCAGGAGAGTGGTTGAAACTTGTAAATCTTCTGGTTGATTATATCTCTTATGATATAGCCACTTCAGGAAAAGAAATTGATAGTCTATACAATTCTAGCTATAGAGTGAAGTTGTTTTGATGGGTCCTGGTTTTGTTCCACCTCAACTAAATGCAGATTCTCAAATTGGTAAAGCCATAATTCTTTTTGACACTAGGGTTGATTTTAAATTAATGAGGTTGCTGCTATTTACAAACATGCAGCATCTTTTTTTTTTTTTTATACAACATGAAGCATCTAAAATATTTTCTACTCAATTCATACTCTTTTTAGTCTTTATTATAAGGCACAACTGTCATTTCTCTTATACCAATGAAAGGCAGTTTAGTCATTAAATTAGTGTTTAGTTGATAAATATTTCCATCTTTACCCCTACTTTAATGATATAGATTTATAAATATTAAAAATATCATTTGTCAAGACATGAGAGTCTAATTGGGGAAAAGCCGTCTTGGGAATGAAAAACGTGCCCATTGGGAGTGAATAAGCCAATGAAAAAAACTGAGTAAATGTTTAGAATGTAGCAGTTGATATTTACCAAGTTCGAAGAATATTAAAAAATGAAGGTAACATGGGAAAAACCCAGCTTTAGAGGTAGTTGGTGCCTTATAATAAAGACAAAAAATTGTTGGCAGTTAAAATTGTTGGCAGTTGGTGCCTTATAATAAGGAAGGAGTACATGAAAACGAATCAAATCACTGAGTTTTAGCTTTAACCAATATTTTCATAGTCAGTCTGCCAAGATTTTGGTTTAAAATTTAAAGCTTATAATGTTAAAAACATGAATGAAAAAAAATTAAAAATATCGCAATATTGCATCGTATTCCGATTACGCTGCAGTGTAAGGTGTAATAGGATTGAATCAAACAAGCTTAGTAAAGTTTACCCATTTGCTCCATTCAATTATGATTACGGTGTTCAATTGTTTGTTGTTTGAGTTCGTCCCAAAAAGCTTATATCTCTACATGAGAAGGACATAATGATGAAAGAATAAAGTTTACATCTCTACATGAGGAGGACCTAATGATGAAAGAATAAAGTTTACATCTCTACATGAGGAGGACACAATGATGAAAGAATAAAGTGTGTAATTGATAATCCCATGATTCAGACCACCAAAAAGATTCACAAGGGAATCAGGTAGACCGTAGACGGATTAAGAGGCCCAAATTTTGTAGACACGGTAGTGTGGGCCCAAGGAAGACGATAATGTTAATAGGAGACCACAGATATCCTCCACATGTGGGCTCCAAATAAATGGACTTGTCTAAAAATTTCACATGTTATGCTAAAATTAGAACATAAAATTAACTAAGGAGGGTTGAGTCTAGCAAAAGGGATTAGTTCCTCATAATGTTGTGAACCAAAGTTCAAATCCCACTAAAAGAAGTGTCCACGTTTAATGCTCGACAGCTCCTTCAATAAGATTGCCTCCAATAGAGGATACCTATGCTTAGGGAAAAAAACATAAAATTAGATGGTTTAGATTTATTTTAGGGAAAAAAGCACATAAAAACAAATACAAATTGTAAAGAATAGGGAGGTGTTTCCAATTTCAAGAACATGCTAGTGTTCTATTTGACTTTTGTGAAATTCAAAGTAAAAGGAAATGACACAGGCCCACCAGAGTTACAACTATTTTTCATCCCTCTTCTCCCTCAAACCCAATGGTAGAGCCAGTAATATGGGTTCAACCAGCAAGCCCATGGGTTGGGGTAGGACTTAGGGTTGGGATTTTCATAGCTTGCAAAAGTGCAGGCTGCTCAGGCTTGCGGGTTGGTCAGCACAATTTTTTTTATTCTTGTTTGCATATAATAATTTCACAAAACCCATAAGTTGCATACTCCCAATTTGGTACCTCTCAACCCCAAAGAGAAAGAACCCCAACCTCCTCCCTTCTTCTTTAAACCAAATTATCATATATCTTGATTGCTTGAGGATAATTTGATGTTTCTTGTTTAAAAACCTTGGCCAATTTGATAACTTTATCTCTTGAAATGTGGGTAATGTTTTTAAATTTTTATAAGTGGAATGGTTGACACTAAGAAGGTAAATTTAATAATTCATATAAATGTGTCATTAACTTTCAGCTGTCTTAAAAAAATAGGATTTTTTTTAAAAAAAAAAAATGTAGGACCATAGACTAGTTGTCAACCCACCACTACGTGGCTCGTGGGCTGGCCCTCATTCCCTACTCTACTCGATGGCCTCCCCCTCTAGTGTGTAGTGCCCCTCTCAAATCTTAAAAATTACAACTCTAAATATGGAAATAACAACTATACATTTAAGAATGGCTACTTGTGAAAATGAGAAGGCAAGCATAAATTAATTTCTAGAATTAATATGGATTTACCATGTTTGGATTTTTAAAATAACAACTTTAGAATTAAAATGACAACTATTCAATTAAAAATGACCACTTGTGAAAATGAGAAAATATGCATTAATTAATTTCTAGAATGGATATAGTTTACCAAGTTTGGATTTAAAAACAACTTCGGATATAGAAATGACAATTATCCATTTAAAAATGACCGTTTGTCAAAATAAGAAGGCATGTATGAATTAATTTTTAGACTTGATATTGGTTTACCATCTTTGGATTTGAAACCAACAATTTCGGATATTGAAATGATAACAATCCATTTAAAAATGATTAATTATTCTTGCCAGAGCTCCGGTGGTGATGGCCGGCCGGCCACTAGAGCTCTAGTAGGGTATGTAGCAAGCCGGATGGTCAGTGTTCGATAGTCGCTGGCAAGGGTAAGGGTTGCTTTTTTAAATAAAAAAATGGTATGAAGAGCATTTGTGTCATTTCTTTTTAATTTCACAAAAGTGTTCTTAAAATTTGAAGTACCTCTCTCCTCCTTCAATGTTTGTTTTGGTTTTTATATGTCTTTTTTCCCTTTTTTTTTTTTAACTTTCAATAAAAAATATATAAAAATGATATTTTAATGTTCTATTTTTAAAATATTTTTTACGACAGAGAATAATAAAATTTTAACTTCAAACTATATATATAAAAAATTACCTTAAAAAAATGACATTATTTATTTAAGCCATCTCTAAGTTGAATATATTAAATGTAGACGGCTTTGATTATATCTCGAAACGGGCACATAATGCTTATCTTTTAACTATTTCAAGGAGGTACTCCTCCCTCTAGTCCTAAATATGAGAATTATTGGGGCAGTTGGTTTTGGTCATAAATATATGAAATGTTTTTTATATTTGTCAATTTTTTTTTTCTTAATTTAGCATTTATGATGCTTCCTCAATAATAATTAAGGAGGGGAGAGAATGAGAGAATTAAAAAAGATGATTAGAATATTTTAGAAAATACATATCATATTAATTAATTAATTAACTTCCTTAATTTAATTAAATTAGGTAAATAGATCATATATTAAAGACTGGGAGTACCTTTTTAAATTAATGGGATTCAGTTGTTCTCTTTGTGAATAATAGGCAAGATACGTATATTTGATCTAAATCATTCAACTTATACATTATTCAAAAATTCTCAAAACAAAAATATTGGAGGAGTAAAAAAACAAAATCTAGTCGAATTTATACCTTAAATTGAATCAAAAATTGTTCTTCTAGCGGCCTAAGCACGAGTGATATTTACTATACTTCAGGTATATATACACAAGAAACATTTGTCTGTTATGCTCTTAGAAGTACCAAACAATGTTGTTCTCTTTTTCCCTACTTTATTTAACGATAAGGTAATAACAAAATCATACAGACAGTTTTTCCATTGGGTTAAAGAAAGGACCGAAATGGAAGGAAAAGAAAAAGAATGAAAAATATTTTTCCATTGAAGTGTTTGGTTCGAACAAGAAAATGGGTTTATAAAAAAATGTGTTTGGTTTGAAAAAAATGAGATAGAAAAATGAGTCGAAAGACCATTTTACCTTTTAAATAAAAATATTATTTAAATGTCCATAGGACTTACGCACACACTCACATTTTTATTTAAAGTTACATCAAGGGACTTTTGTATTTTTAGGTTATTTTCTCTCCATTTGAAATTGGTAGGAACATATTTTCAATTATATAGCTGAAAATTGATAGGCCTAGGAAAATACTTTCTCACATATAAGGGCAACCAAACGCCCGCTGCCACCAAGTAAAAATATTATTTCTATGTTTATGGGATTTACACACCCACTCACCTTGATATATCACATCCAAAGTTATAACAAGGGGCATTTGTGTCTTTGGGCTATTTCTCTCTATGGGAACATATTTTCAATTATATAACTGAAAATTAATGGGTTCAAGAAAATACTTTCTCATATGAAAATGCAACCAAACACTCGCCGCTGCTGGAAAATCTCAATTTTCCATTTCCCTCCTTCGATTTTCCTCCAACCAAATGGGCTCTAAACCTTCCCTCCTTTTTCCTTCTTGGCACATCCCCAAGAAATCAATTGCTGTTTTCTTCTCGATCCTCTATCCTCTATAGTTGATCTGATTTCTGAAGGTTCTCCATGTTGGCCTGCTGAGAGTTGAAACAGATCTATTATCTAATTTCATTCTCACTCATCCTCTCTCTTATTCTCAGCAGGAAGACAAGCTTTTGTGGAAGGAATCTTCCCATGGAAATTATAAAGCCAAGTTTGAAATCATGGTGGTGGCTTAAAATGCTACTTCAGGCACTTCCATGATGTTTAGCATGACATTCAAGGTGACTGACCTTTTGCTTAAAAACAACCTTAAAATTGAAATAACATTTTTCTGACTTTTGGCTTCTTCTTTTCTAATTTGAAATTTTTGAAACTAACTTTTAATATAAGATTTTGTCCAACTGGTTTTCTTACAAGAGTCTTTATCTATACATAAATCACATTATACTAATTGATTTTTACATCAACTTCAATTTACGAAAGTCAATTGAGATAAAAATTACTTTTGTTAACACTAATTCAAACAAGTTCTTACGGGTGTAATCTCTCAGCTTTTAGGAAGGAGTTACTTCCCTCTTTCGTCTAGCCAATTAGGCAAAATTCTGGTAAATGGATGGATTTATTTGGATTGTTACGAGTAATTATCAAAGGAATCATAATGTGCGAGCCAACTCTCTGTTGATGTCAGGAAATAATTCACTGATGAAGAAAGGATTCATTTCAAAGGGACAACACTATAGTTAATCTTTTTATTGCTTTATTTTATTTGACTTTTATTTCAAAATATAATAATAAACATTTACTTACACCTTCTGAACTCCAAAGATCTTATAATATTGCCAAAACTTCAGAAAATTACCCTGAAAAAAAATCAAAAAATCAAAATCAGTAACTCCAATTTTAATAATACTAAAATCAGTCCTTATATTAAAATGGAATTTTGAAATGCTTGTGTTTCTACAATATTGCCACTTCCATTGTTTAAAAAAAAAAAAAAAAAAAAAAAAAGCAGCACCCCTCATAGTGGGTTTTTTAGGGCAAAGTTGGCTACTAAAATGTACTCCCCGGTTTAAATATAAGACAAAAAATTTTTTTTTTTAGAGATTAAAGAGCTAATTAAATTAATTTAGAATATTTTTATTTTTATTTTTCTCTAAACTAATTGGTTTGACTAATAAATTAATATATAATCTAAAGATACATAAGATATAATATGATATAATATGATCACGTAATCTCTCAAAAAAAAGAAAAAGAAAAAGTAAACTTCGTAGTAATAAATGTTTAGAATTGTCATCATTTGTTATCTTCATTTGTTAATAATGTGAAGTAACAGTTAATCAAGTGTAGCAGATGTAATTAACACTCCATCGGCTATTACAAACACTTTATTAGCTATAATTCCTACACTTTATAACATTACCAAGACATGCAATTTTAGATCCTTCAATATTAAGTCCTAACCTACGAAATTACCACATGCTTGTTCTCTTTAAGAAAACAAAACCCATCGCAACGATTATATTAAATATAAATATCAAAATTGCCATATACAATTAACGATTGCAAAAACAAATCTGCTTAGGTAATAGCTTCATTGTCTTCTGAACTTCTTTTTGGATGATTTTCCATCCTTGAGTCCCAAGTATTTCTCAATATCTTCCCCTTCAATGTCTCCTTCACCATTCCTTCTCCTCTTCCCTCCGTTCTCCTTCAATTTCTGCATCAGAAAATAAATAGTTCAGCAAAGTCATTGCAGAGTTATCTAAATCAAACCATGCCCATTAGTTTATTAATTTCCCCATAATGAGATGATAAGCAATATGATATCTAACACTAGGGCTTCTTCCTCAGATCACTTACTTAAATATAATGGGTTATAACTATATTTATGATAAAACCCAAGTCTTGAGATTTGATATGGAGAATTGGTTGTAGGGGCAAGATACAATATAAATCCTAGTTCAAATATAATCTAAAAGATAATTCAAATCAAATAAGAAAATCCCAATTGTCTTTGGATACAATAAAATAATCCTTATTTTTCTTAAACTCATTCCATCATTTACCATTGCTGATAATCTTTTGGCCTCACTGACTCGCTCTTCCAGAAGCAGAACCTCCTCTTCCTGCGCAGGATACTCTGGTAACTTCTTTTCTGAAACATGCAAATTACACATTTACACCTTACTGCTTCATTAGGATAGCAAAAGCAAAGTTAGAAGGGGATACACAACGTACTTATAAGCTTCTCTATCTGAAGGTACCACTCCAGCTCATATTGATTCACGAGGGAAATGGCAATGCCAGATCGCCCTGCCCGAGCAGTTCTTCCCACACGATGTATATAATCCTGTAGCTCACAAGATCAGAAATCCATCGCACAGAAACGTGACAAATTCCCAAACAAAATAAAAAATCTTTACATTTCACAACTTCAAGTTCTAATGAAACCCGGATCTGTACAAGTCATGCACCATAGAACCGTTGTATTGAAGACAAATGAACTAAGAATTATGGTATGATTGGGCTGATCAATGTCAAATACACGACAGCAACAGCTGAAGTTGATGTTCTAGCTGTCAAAATCAATAGAATTTTGAAAATAGATAGTATTATTACCTTTGAGTTTGTGGGGATATCATAGTTGATAACCATATCGACGGTGGGGATGTCCAGACCTCTACTTGCAACATCAGTACAAAGAAGGATATTGCAATCTCCAGACTTGAACTTATTCAAGGCTCCGAGTCTCTTTGACTGTCATAAGATACCCAAAAAGGTTAGAGACACATCATTTGCACACCCAGAGACATGCACTTTCTCCCAGAGAAAAAGAACCCGACAAATTAGAAATATCTAAATCAGAACAATTAACTGGGACATATGGCCATTAATCGGGATGGTTTTGAAGCCCAAATTTCTGAGAGTTAAAGCCAGGAGCTGGGTTGAATCACATGTGCGGGTAAACACCATGGACGTACTTCCAGCCATTTCATTCAGAATATAGACCAGGTAGCAATCCTGCAAGCAACACGATAAAGTCATGAACATTGTCATCAAAATTACACAATATTAGGCATGAAACCAATATCACAAAAAGGAAGCATAATAAAGTAAAAGTTCCCTTTAAGTCCATATATATTGTTCTAGGGAGAAATGGGTGATGTGATTTCCAGGAAAGACTAATTCCATGTAGCATCAAGTTTAAAGAGCAAGGATGCCCAACACAAGAACAATTGGAACGCCAACTCAGCAACCTGATGTATGTGAGAAGGGTAAGAAGAGGAGGGGAAGAGAGAAGAGAGAGATAAAGAAGGAAGAGAGAGAAACAGAGAGAACTAAGAACTGGATTAATCAGAAAGAACTGGATTAATCAGATAATAAAACAACATAATATAATCAAAGTCCTAGGCCCCAACATTTATACTAGTCTAAAGCCTAACGGTCAAATCGCATATCTAAATCATAACTAATTAACTAAATCCTACTCCCTTTCATATTTACACAACACTATCCTTCCCAACTCAGTGAAGGCCAATTAAGGAGGGAGTGCACAAAGGAGTGGGCTACTTTGCTTCTACTTGGTGTATTTTGGCTTGCAAAAAATACCCTAGTTCCAAGGATTCATTCAGTGTTAAAATGTCCTTTGCAAGATTTATTCAATCTGTACAAAGCCTCATAATCAAAGCTATATGTTTTAGTACTACAACACTATTCCCGACTACGTAGGTTGCAAGTAGTATATAATATTTAAAAGAAAATCATACTCACAAATATGATTTCTATTTGATCACCAAACAGTGATGATATAATCTCTTTCTAATCACAAAAGCGACATCAATATTTGACGACACAACCAACACAATCCCATTAAATAGAGTTCATTACAACAAAAGAAAATAAAATGACCACCAAGTAATAAAAAATCCAATTTATTCTAGCAAAAACTTCAGACAAGGATGAACAACAAACCTTGTGCTTAGCAGGCAAAAAGCGAAACTGCTGCTTCAAAGTGTCAACAGTAGAATATTTAGATGCTGCTTCAATCTGAAGGGTTGAGAAAACCTAACGTAGAACCAAATTTACCAAGTTGATTGTACCTTCACAGGATTCCTTAAATGAACCCTTTGGAGTTTTTGGACCTGCAACATCAAGAATGGATCTTACCGAATCAGCACTAATTTTTAAGACTGTAGAGAATGAAAGAAGCACCTAGAACTAAAGAGGCAAAGTTCATGCCATCAAAAGACACATGATGAAGAATAAAATAAAAAAAATATTGCAAATGTCTTTTGCACCATATAGAAGGATGGAACCAAGTTAATCAGAAACAGATGGTCTCCCCCCTCCAAAATAATCCAAGCATGTATATACAGGTAGAAGAATAAATAGGACCAGAGGAGTATTTATTTAATTTTAAAATTTCAAATTTTATTTTAGGTTTTTATCAAAATATTAATTAAGATTTTTTGGACATCAATATATATCCTTACCGAAGCAGTTTCACCATGACCTGATGAGATATGAAACATTCAGCCTAAAATTCATGCAGTCAACCATCTTTGCATTTGCAAGGGGAAAAGGATTCCAAGAAAATGATACCTAAAAGCAACATGCATTCTTTAGAAAGTGCATAATTCACAATAAATATCCCATTATCTACCTTCTTAGTCATCGTAGCAGAAAACAGAAATGTTCTTCTCTGTCGAGGGATAGCTTCCAGAATCTCATGGAGAGATTGCTCAAAATCCTCATTCAACAGCCTGTCAGCCTCATCTAGGACCTGCTCAAAATGCAGAAAAATCAAGCATCTTGAAATAAATAATACAGAAGTCAGAAGAATATATGGTAAACAACAGAAAAATAGAATCTGTGTCTGAACCCAGAAACAGGTCAAGCTTCCATAAATAATGGTTGCTTGATCAACAAAAGACAGGCAACGTGCAAGACATGTACATGGATTGCCACCTACAGGTAATCTTTCTTTCAACATAGAGACACAGCCAATTAGCAAAGCAACATATGAACATTAAAATTGGACTAACTCCACATAAATGAAAATAACCTAAAATTAAAACAAGGAGGAAGGAAACATAAAAATATCTATAAACGTCAGCTTACATCAGATAAATTTAGTCCATTCACCAAAATCAATTGATTAAAATCATCTACAAGAATCCTTGATTGATCTAACCATGGAAAGCTCATAAAAAATATAAATACACAAACTGTTAAACTTATATTAGCGGTAATGAATGAGGCAGGCTGTTACAGAATCATAATTTGTAACAGTGACATAAGAGCGGTCCATCCTTGGCCCTCCCACAGTGATTCCAAAAGAAAATAGAAGAAAAAAAAGATCCCACCAGTAAATGGCCACATATTCTTCTCGCTTCCTCTCAAGACCAGTGGAAGAACGTCTTCAGCAAACAGAGGACAGACTTCGGCTTTGGCACCTTCAACAGCAGGGGCCTGTAGCTGAATTTAATTATTTGTTTGATTGCCTCTATGCCAACCTAGATGTGCCAGAAGATTATCTCATTGAGGCATATGTTTCTGGGCTGAACGAAGAGATTGCTAACCCAGTCAGATTGTTTAGTCCAGAAACCACGTATCAAGCCCGATTATTTGCAAGAATAGAAGAGACATGCTTGCAACGGCTAGACGAGAGGGCAAGAAAAGCTTTAAAAAGATCAAGAAGATGGTGGTTATCCTCAAAAGACTCCACACGAAGTGCAAGAAGTTTCTGCTTGTCCAGAAAAGAACGAGACTTTTTCGGACTCCTCCCAAGAATGCGACGACAGAAAAGAAGCAAGAGGAGTGACGAAGCTCAGAAATGTTCAAGAACAGGAGGAACTTGAACGCCACAACAATGGACTAGTGACTCCTGGCTTAGTTCAGACGGCTTCATGTGCGACGAGAAGAAACAGTGAGACAGGAATCAATGTTATCGCTCGGTTCTCTCATCTCTGTCTCCGCCATTATCAAATTTTGATCTTCTCGATACAATCGACTCCTCCAATTCTGATTGTCGAGGATTGGAGAGTTCAAATGTGCTTTTAACAGCAAGGTTGACATCGCCACTTGCTCCGTATTCATCGGTGGCAGTCTCTGTCTCTTTTCTGCCACAGGACTCTCGTACCTTGTCTCTGTCTCTATTTGTTGTTAATTCTTCAGATACAGAATTATGATTTCGTAACACTGGCAAATAATGCACACAATGAACCAAACATGCTATATCTTTTGTCTGAGGAAAAGAAGTGAGTCCCATGTAATTGTCCATGATGTATAGAATAACCGAAGAAAGGAAGAAAGAAATGGACATGTAGAGAGTATTAGGGCTTGTTTGGTGGGTGGGTAGGTGGGTTTTTTTTTTTGAGAATCTTTTTTTTGGGGGGTTGGGGTAAAAAAATTATTGGGGTAAACGAGTAAAAAAATTGGGGGGGCTGAAAAAATCTTGGGGCCTTTTTTTGACTTGGATTTAAGAAAATGAGAGAAGTGGGATTAAAGTTTTTAACTAACTTTTCTTTCTTTTATCTTAGTTCTTCCTTTTATTGAAATTTTGTAAACCCACTTCTCCAATTTTCTTAAATCCAACTTATAAAAATCTCCCCTCTTCCAAATCCCTCATACCAAACACACCCTTAGAGATGAGAAAAAGGAATGGGAAGTTCAGAAATACTTGTTTCATTTATTTGGTTTTGTAAGAAGGAAAAAGAGAAAATAGAAGACACTTATGTATACATTTTTACATTAAAGTAATAAGATACGTATAATGAATTAATTTTTTAATAAAATGGCATGAAAAAGTTATATTTTCTCATTTAAAAAAAATCTCCAAAACCAACTGCAATGACAAGGGAGGTAAGACTCAAGGCCCAGATCTCATTTCTATCTCATTCCCCACATAATCATCCAACTCAATAGCAGAGTCACTACTCACTCCCTCCTTCACCAACTACCCTTCCTATTGCCCCAATTCCCTAGAACCAAAATGTTAGTCTAAAGTCAAGATTTTCATTTTAAGAGAAAATTACCATTTTTAAACATAAATCAACTTTTAAATCAGCCCCCCATGAAGCACTCAAACTGACAGAATTTACAAGTCTGAAAAATAATAAAAAGAGAGAATATTTGAGAAAGGCGACAAAGGGAACTTCATGTAACATTTTAAAATTGAGCAAAGGTTGCATGGTTTGAGATACAACCAATGTGGGACCTATATAGTCTATTTTCTAAAAACAATAATAGAAAATGTTCCCACAAACTATTCATTACAAGAAATCTCACAAAGTAAGAATAAAGCAATGTATGGGCATTAACTTCCATAAGAACAATTATCAAATACCCTGTATGATGCACTAACTGCATATAGACAATGGATAAAGTCCATACAAAGCATACTACCAATACATGAAAAAGCACGACGAAGCAAACACGTCCCAAAAAAAAAAAAAAAAAAAAAAAAAAAAAAAAACAGCTCAAATTAATTGAAAATATAAATTCTTACCAAATATTTTAATCCGTTGAGAATAAAACCTTTAGTGTTTTTTAGGTGATCTAAAACATGACCAGGTGTCCCAACCTGCAAGAGATTCACAATTATGAATGCAAACACCACTTAAAGCTAAAAGAAGTTATTTGCATACCACACTAACACCTGCCTCCTCACATTCACTAATATTGTAAGAAATTGGGGTTTAAAAGCCAATAGGCGCTCATGTAACTATTACAAGATGATATTGGAGAACAAGAAACTAAGAAAACTTATAGATATGTCTATAGTAACACTCACAATAATATGAGGCTGCTTTCCTATCTTGACTGCCTGTGGCACCATGTCAATCCCTCCAACTAGCTAGAGAAAAGGAAGATATAAAAAAAGACTGTTAAAGTAAGAACATGTAAAGAAATAATGCAGCCACCAAAACACAACATGATAGAGTTAAGCATACAAAAAAAGAGCAATAAAGCAGGTAGGAATGACTCATGGGAAACTGAAACTCGTGGTTGTCAAGTTTGGTATGAAATGGTTAACACTGCATAAATTATAGACAATGACTATAAGACAGCCATTATTTATTAACAGTGAGCAGGAAGCCATAGAGTTCATGCACAATAAAACAAGCCAATACAAAAATAGACAGAAGCTCACCACAGCACACTTGACACCAATTTCAGCACCTAATGCTTCAAACTGTTCAGAGATTTGAATAGCAAGCTCCCTAAATCAAGAAAAAGGTAGAAACAGAACAAGAAAGAGATCAGCTCTATATCAGTGAGAACAATTTCATTAAAGGCGTGAATTGGTAATTAAATCAAGATGAGATATCAACCTTGTGGGAGACAACACGAGAGAAAAAAGTGTTTTGGTCGTGGTGCTTCTAGAAGGGCATGCAGTATTGGAAGAGCAAAAGCACCAGTCTTCCCAGAGCCAGTTTGTGCAAGCCCAATAACATCTTTTCCTGTGAAAAGATCCATATAGAACTACTATCAATATATATCGAGCTATTCCCAGGAGACCTATTAGAGTAGGAATTTATGATAAATTAAAAATAATGGCATAAAACGTCAACAGCCATATCATTAATTTTCATTTCTGTTCTACTGATTCATTATCTAGCTAATTTTACAAAGCAATAACATTTGATCCACAGATCAATGGGATAACGCAGCAATTCAGAAACTTCAAAAAAAAAATTGCTGTGGCTAGGGGAACAATGAATCAAAAATATATTACGCACACATACTGGCGGATGCACGTATTGGGTGGGGGGGGGGGGGGGGAAGTGCCCCCCAACTTGTTTTCCAATTTGTCACTAATTTTTTTTTTTTTTTTTTTTTTTTCCCTCTCTATTTTCCAATTTGTCACTTGTTTGGTGTCTTATATTGAAAATGATGTATTTGATAATATTGATAATGAGGCGATTATGATAGAATTCCAAAAAAATAAGGCCTAGAAGGATGACATTGTAATTATTTTTATTGTAATATATTTTTGTTATTAAAATATCTGGGTTACTATTTCTAATAGCACTTGTCTTATTTTTCCCTTTATATTCTTTTATTTTTTAATGTATTTAAAGTTTTGCTTTAAAAAAAATTTTATTTTGAACAGTCATATCTATTTACTGAACTTTAGCGTCTGTCTGTGCTTCATAACTTCCTTTATAATTGTGCAGAGGGTTTGGATGGTTTCATTGCATTGATGAGTTTACATTAATTACAGAATTGTTTATTTCTATTTCAAGAAATTTCAATGGATGGTGTTTAACCAGACCTGATAAAAATTGATTTTCTACATGACGCACCACAGGCTTCATTCTTTCCATGATATCAAGAATGTTCTCCGTTAATCATAAAACAATGAAAACCCACTAACAAGGAAATAATTCCACAGCACAGTATAAGACTTTACTCAAAGGTGAGTAACTATCAAGTTTAGACTTCGATTATTACAACCCATTTGTTCCTTTTTCCCAGCACAACATACTTGAAACATGAAAGATTAGAAAACCAGCGGCAGCATTGTCATGACAACTCATTAGATCACCAAACCTTCCAATGCAAGTTAATCATTGAAAAGATATATAATTGTCCGAGATATTTAGACACTAACATAGTAATGATTTTTTCCAAAATTTTCAAAATGTGAAAGTTGCCAAAATTAACTTTTCTCCAATTTAAACAATTCAACTTGATGTAAGCACAGGTGCCAAGAAAATAAACAAGTATGGCCCAGGTGATTACTCAAAAGGTGATAAAAGATTTAAAGGCTATGAGTGAATCCCAATCTTAAATAAAATTTAAGATTTATATTTAAATCCCAAAAGGTCATTATATCTAAATATAAAATCTTTCAAAATGACACGAAATGTCATCTCGATTAGGTGGTTGAAAGCCCCCTCGAGGCTTCCTGGACCAAAGAAATGTGGAGTTTAATCCGCTTCGCGACACTTTAAAAAAATTTTATTTTAAGCTGGGAAAATATTTAAATTTAATAAGCAGGCTGGCGATGGGCTTGACCACTTGACATTTTTGAAAATTTGAATTTTTCAAAAAAAAAACAAAATCATTTCAAATTTCAATAAATACTACTTGACTCCACCTGAGGGCAAACTTTTTCCCAGATGAACATGAAAAATCGGGAAGCTAAAACATGATTTTGAAATGAAAATCACAACACAAGTAACCTTGAAAATAGGATGAAATTGGAAAGGAATTTCATCAGGGATGTATTATTTTCCTTCGGTTCTCTCTACCGGCTTGTAAAAGGAAGCAATGAATCAAACGTTGAAATTTAGACTTCGATTATTACAACCCATTTGTTCCTTTTTCCCAGCACAACATACTTGAAACATGAAAGATTAGAAAACCAGCGGCTTAGCATTGTCGGTATTAAGAATTGCAAGAGAATGCAAGAGGGTAGCTTCAGCTTGAATCTTTAATGGTGTTGTCCAACCCAACTTTTCACAAGCGTCCACTAGCTGATCAGCTAATCCCAGATCCTTAAAAGTCACTCCTTCAGCGTCTTCTGCCATTCTCAATAACTGGTCTGCCAACAGAATGGGACTCATTATCAAAGACATTAATGACTTGTGTACAAAATTCAGGCATGTTTTCCAGGTACTAAAACTAAATATGAACTCTGTTTCATAAATATCCAAATGATTATGTTTAATTAATTTAATTTAATAATTAATAGGTAGAGGCCACTAAGCCAAAACTTAACATCTCTAGCTTTAAATAAAGTAGAGAATGTCTTCAACACATACAAATACTTGTACAAGGAATCCAGAGTACCACAATGAAACTTAAGATAAAGGGGCATTATTGGAATTCAGAGAGACATAAAACACACTGTTTATTGATATCTGATTGAGTACATAGCTTATGCATATATAGGCTTCAGGAAGGAATCGTATAGGGTGTAAAACAGAACAATAAGTGGAGGATTAGGGTGGAAAGTAAAGTAGTGAGTGGTAGTGGAGTGGCAGGTGCTGCAGGTGTAGTGGTGTGTGGAATAATATAGAGTAGAAAGTGCAATAATACAGAATAATGTTTTCTAACACTCCCCCTCAAGCTGGAGAGTAGATGTCAATCATTCCCAGCTTGCCTCGAAAAACTTCAAACTTTGTTCTGCCTAGAGGTTTAGTCAGGATAATTGGATTGTTGACTCAGGAGCTACAGACCATATGACTGGTAACAAAATCATATTTCACAACCTTAAATTCTGTCATGAACACCTTAAAGTCGAAGTAGCTAATGGTGTATTCACAAGGGTTGAGGGAATTGGCGCAGTTACATTATCTGATCAGTTAATGATACATAATGTTCTGTTTGTACCTGAACTCACCTGTAATCTGATATCAGTTAGTAAGCTGACTAAAGATAAAATATGTCGAGTCATATTTGATGATGGTCTGTGTGTGTTTCAGAATTTAAAATCGAGGAGGAGGATTGGGACTTCTAGAGAATGGGATGGACTATTCTACCTTGAAGGATTGAAATCAAAGAAAGAAGATGCATGGAAGTCAAGACGAGCACTGGTTAGCTCAAATTCTAAAAATAATGATGTATTTTTGTGGCATTGTTGGTCAGGCCACCCTAGTTTTGATTATATGAAGCATGTGTTTCCCAATTTGTTCAATAAAAATTCAAACCCTTTTCAGTGTGAAACTTACCAGTTTGCAAAACAAACACGATCCTCATATCCTAAACAGAAATATACTCCTTCCTCACCATTTACACTAATTCATAGTGATATTTGGGGACCAGCCCGAATACCTACTCTCACCCATACCAGATGGTTTGTTACTTTTATTGATGATCACACCAGAACCACATAGGTTTGTTTGTTAAAAGACAAATCTGAAGTAGCCAAAGTATTTCAAAACTTTTATACCTTTGTGCGAACTCAATTCAACACTTCCATTAAGGTACTAAGAAGTGATAATGCCAAGGAATACATGAGTACAACCTTTAAAGGATTTCTTGATCAGCAAGGGATTCATCACCAAACTTCCTATCCTTACACACCTCATGGAGTGGCTGAGTGGAAAAACCGTCACCTTTTGGAAGTAACCTGTGCCCTACTAATAGAGCGAAATGTCCCTACCATATTCTGGGGTGAACCGTCTGGATTGAATTTTGGAGTGAAGATCCACCTGCATCCTACTAGTTTCTTTCCTTTAGGAAGAGTTGTGATCTCCCATGTTCTATTTTCCTTGAGTGCTCTTAATTCCTCTTCTGCAGCTTGTTTCCAATTTGGATCCGTCATAGCTTGTTGAAATGTGTTTGGAATTGTTATCTGTGCACTATTTACAACAAAGCTTTGCATTTTTTCAGACAAATTACCATATGAGACAAATCGTTAAATTGGGTGTTGAGTACACGATCTTACCCCTTTCCTCAATGCAATAGGCCAACCTAGTTCTTTAGGATTTAATTCCGAATTGGATTCATGGTTGTTCCTTTGAATGGGAGAGATAGTTCTACCGATTAATGCGGGTTCGGTTTGAGGCTTGTGAATCGATCTCTTCCTCTTGTCGTGGTTCAGTATCCACCCTTGAATCAGTATCCACCCTTGAATTGATCTCAACATGTGTTTCCAATTCATTAGGTCCAGGTTGAGGTGGAGTATACTCAGACTCATGATTGGATTGGATAGGCCGGTCGATGGTGAAGATGGAATATCACCTAGAGGGGGGGTGAATAGGTGATCTTTAAAAATTAAAATCTTTTCTCGTGAATGAACGAAATAGAGACCAATAAGATAAAAGAACACAAGACTATTTATATTGGTTCGGTCTAATACTCTGACCTACGTCCAGTCCCAGAACACTTGGGATTTCACTATTTCTCAAGAACGATTACACACTTAGTAAACGAAGGATGGTCCTTTCACTCACAGACTCCACTCCCCCTTACAAGTTGTAATTGACACACCCTCTCTTAAGGTTCCTCAACCTTAAGATACAATTGAAAATGAAATAGTTGTTTAAGGACTCCTCACTGAGTAGATAAAATATTGAATACTGAAGCGTAATTAATGAAACAGTTGAAACAATGGATAACAATAACATAAATTGATTGCTCAGCAGTTCGGTAGTTGGCGAATTCAATGCTCTGGCTATTTATAGATGATGAATTTAATGACGTTGATGAAGCTCATAAAATAGCCGTTGAGTCTCTTGAATATGTTCGTTAGACAGATGATGCATTCATTGAGGATTTCGTCGTCTGAGTACTTAGGTGGTATGCACAGAGTAGATATTCTCTTTCATTCTTTTCATTCTTCTTGTTATGCCCGTTGTGAAATGGCATTTAATGCGAAGTCGGAGAATATCAGAGTTAGCTTTACTTCGTTCGGAATATCCATCTCCGTGTGTATCATGGTTTAGGTAGCAGCATTTAATGCCTCTGACAGACACGATTGCTTTATTCAAATCTACCGTTAAACCATACTTAAGTGATCTGAAACTCATAAGCAAGTATGTTAAGAGCATTTGGAACATGTAATAAATAATAATTAAGAGTAGTGAAATGATATAACATGATTCATGATTTTTGAGTCGGAGATTTGAGGAACGAGTATTCGTGTTTAGTTCAATATTCTCGAGAATTGGTCAAGGTATTCTCGAGAATCATTCAGTTATTGATTCTTATTTCAATCGAGAAACATAAAAGTGGATTACGGAGAATCATATCGAGTTCTCGAGAATTGCTTGGAGAAAATTATTGTTGAAGAAGTATTCTCGAGAATTGTATTGGATGTTCTCGAGAATTGCATGAAGTGATCGAACCGTTTGATTTCTACAATACTCGAAAGCTATATTCTTATACTCGAGAATCGCATCGCTTGTTGAATAAGAACGTTAAAACATGAACATGTATTCTCGAGAATCATTTATGTGTTCTCGAGAATTGTATGCTTTGGATTTATTCATTAAATCGGCAAGAGGAATTCTCGAGAATCATATCCTTGCTCTCGAGAATTTGAAGAATGAAATAATTACCATTAAAACGGGAGAACATGTATTCTCGAGGATTCTTAATGTGTTCTCGAGAATTACACGAGTATGAATTCTTCATTGATTCTAACCGAGAAGGAATTCTCGAGAATCATGTCCTTATTCTCGAGAATTGTTGAGAAGAGGTTTGTATAATTTTGCATGCTATGCTCGGGAATTACCTTTACATACTCGAGAATTAGTTTCATGTTTTTAGATATTGCATATACTCCCATTCTCGAGAATTAGATTTCAATTCTCGAGAATTTCAAGCATATACTCGAGTATTGGAACCACATTCTCGAGAATTATACTTTGAAAATATTTGATAAAAAGAACTTTTATATCCCACTTGATTATTACTTCAAAACCCTTTTGTGTGACTTTAATTGTCATCATCAAAACACTTGGAGTCAACAGATAGGAGGAGGTGAGTCAACAGCCTCTATAAGGATAGGTTGTAGTGATGGTGATGTGTCGGGTGAGTTAGAGCTTTTCAGATGAGATGTTTCCATGGTTAGCCATTCAATGTCGGAATACTCCCCCTGAATGGGTAACCTAGGATAGTAGGCTTAATATTCTGAGAATATGGTATCCCAAGAGACAATAAGTTTCTTTGAAGATGGACAATAGCACTTGTACCCTTTTTTAGTAGAGGAATAGCCAAGAAAGATACACTTGTCAGCTCTAGCACCAAATTTGTTGCCATCCCTTTTGTGAACAAAGACAACACACCCAAACACCTTGAGAGGTAAGGAATTGATGAGAGGACAATTGGGAAAGAGTTCAAGGAGTTTTTGAATTGGAGTGTTGTAATTGAGAACTTTAGAAGGCATACGGTTAATGAGGTAAGCTTCTGTGAGGATGGCGTCACCCCAGAAGATGGTAGGGACATTCCGTTCCATTAGTAAGGCACGTGTGACTTCCAATAGGTGACGGTTTTTCCGTTCGGCTACTCCATTCTGTTGAGGGGTGTAAGGACAAGAAGTTTAGTGATGAATTCCTTGGTGATCAAGAAATTCTTTAAAGGCCGTGCTCATGTATTCTTTGGCATTATCACTTCGTAATACCTTAATGGAAGTGTTGAATTGAGTTCGCACAAAGGTATAGAAGCTTTGAAATACTTTGGCTACTTCCGATTTGTCTTTCATTAAATAGACCCATGTGGTTCTGGTGTGATCATCAATAAAGGTAACAAACCACCTGGTATTGGTGAGTGTGCTTATTCGGGCAGGACCCCAAATATCACTATGAATTATTGTGAATGGTGAGGAAGGATTATAGGACTGTTTGGTATATGAAGATCGGGTTTGTTTTGCAAATTGGCAAGTTTCACAGTGAAAAGGAATAGAATTTTTATTGAATAAATGAGGAAACACATGCTTCATATAATCAAAACTAGAGTGGCCTAACCGACAGTGCCACAGAAACATATCATTATTTTGAGAATCCGAGTTAGCCAATGCTCGTCTTGCCTTCCATGCATTCTTGTCTTTTGATTCTTCAAGGTAGAACAATTCATCCCATTCTCTAGAAGTCCCAATCTGTAATGAACACAAGCCCAAAGGGAGAGCTCAATCCCCAAAAGCTAGCCTATGAGGAGAGAGAACCCAATAGACTTATAAACCTCACTTTAAAAGTTTAGCTCCCCAATGTGGGACTCATAACATAGTCACCCCCTCAAGAGCCGACGTCCCCGGTGGCTCCACTGCACAGCACTTCACTCGGCCTCCAGCCGGTCAGAACCCTTCGTGGGTAGCCCTCTCCAAAACATCGACTCTCAATGAAAGCACCAATGTAATGAACACAAGCCCAAAGGGAGAGCCCAATCCCCAAAAGCTAGCCTATGAGGAGGGAAAACTCAATAGACTTATAAACCTCACTTTAAGAGTTTCACTCCCCGATGTGGGACCTATAACACAATCGTCCGCCTCGATTTTAAATCCTGAAAAATACATAAACCTTTATCAAAAATCACTCGACATATTCGTCCTTGAGTCAACTTGCTCACAGATATCAGGTTACAAGTAATTTCAGGTACAAACAAAACATTATGTAGTGCCAACTGATCAGATAATGTGACAGTGCCAATTCCCTCAACTCTTATGAACACACCGTTAGCTACTTTTACTTTGAGCCCGTGATTATCAGAACCACAACAAGATACACAAAAGCAACAATATTTCAGGAATCTTTGGGTGGAAAAATATCTCAGGAATATTTTCAAATAGACGCATAGATAAGAGTGTAAAGTAGCTTCCGACGTAAAAGGCTATGAGAAAATGAATAACAAGCAAGAAAACCCAAAACAAGACATGCCAGTTTTAGTCTCCCTAAGAGTGTAAAGTAGCTTCCGAACTGAAATCTTGTACTCATACTAGTCTAATTAAAAATGCAAAACAAAAAGACAAAACAAATAAGAACAAGACACTGTTAATAGTAACACGCCATGGGAATCGAATTGCAGCACAAAAGAGAAAAGAAGAGAAGCACTAGATCATGGAGAACCAGTTCCATCGTTCAAATAATTATTCACCCAAGTGAATTACAGAATTAGCATCAAAACCCAGACAAGATCTAACTATATAGTTTCCATCGAAATCAAATAATTAAAGGGGCGTATGGTCAGAAATCATTCGAAAAAAGAATCCACCCCTAACAAGACACGCGTTAATAGTCGAGAACAAGAAAAGAAGAGAAGTAAGATCATGGAGAGAGGTGCGTTCAAATAATTATTCACCCAAGTGTCGAGAATTAGCATCAAAACCCAGACAAGATCTAAGTGAGACCAAATAATTGAGATGGTGCGAAAAAAGAATCCGCCGTCGAGAACAAACCGAGAGTAAGATCGAGAGTGTGCTTGTCGAGCTCAGAGTGAGACTTGAGAGGTGCGAGGACGAACTCGACGAGCTAAGGCCCGAGATCCTACGAGAGGTGCGACGGCCGACGGTGAGCACGATGAGGTCGAGATCTGGATCGTTTAGGGAATTAGGGTTTTTTTTGCTAAAAAACATTCAGGGTAGTCGAGATGAGGCGGACAGAAATGGAGACGAGAGAGCAAGTGAATGGCTTTTTTTTAACTACTGGGCTTAGGCTTATTTTGAGGCAGACATAAAAAAACATACAATTACATTTTTACCCCTCTTAACAGGCCGGCTTTACAGGCCTATTCAGAGGCTTGGGCCTGGCCTGTTAAGACAAACAGGCCTTGCCTTGGCCTGGCCTTTTAGCCTGACAGGCCAGGCCTGACCAGGCTTTTAACAGGCGGGGCCACAGGTCTCTGGCCTATTTTCACCCCTACCGGCAAGGCTACAATATTATGCTTTTGCTTCTTATATCAGGAATAGCTTTGGAATCTTGATAATATTACATGCAGCTTTATTTTGACATTAGGAAATAATGGCAACTCGCATCACATATCATGTCTTGGTTCCTTCCTACTTTTGATGAACACACCGATTCCATCTAGCCTTCACCATTATTATAGTTTGTAACGAAGCCTTGCAGAATGATTACTACTTTTCTGATTTTAAACGGGAAATGATAACTTGAGACAAAAGATAGGCAAAGCCATTACAGGGATCGGGGTTCTTGCTCCTTAGGGGTACCAAAGAAATGACTACTAGAATCGGGGTTTTGAGCATAAAGATTCCATTTCGACTGTAAAAAGTGGGCCTAATCCTTGGGGGTATGGCAATACGCCTAAGAAATTATTCTATCGAACTTATTCTCCCTTGGAATCTAGGAATAGCGACATGGACGAAATGTCCCGTCCAAGCCAAAGAACTAACTCCGAATAGTCTTGACAAATGATGATTGAGGTGGCATTTGACATTTTTAAACCACGAAACGCTCGGTTTGTTTCGGTTGTAGGTGTAACCAACCCGTTATTAAACATATGGCGAAAGAAATAATAGAAAAAGAGCGACAAAGATAAAGATCCCCATTAGTACGTAAACCGATTGTATACCACCATTGATAAACGGTAGAATAAGCGATATTCACTAGGCCAAGAGCGGGGGTGGACCTAGAAAATTGTCGAAGGGGGGGCACCATTTGTGGGGGGGGATTCGGGGGTTACGCTTAGAAAATTTTTTTTAAAGGAAAATTTTAAATGTATTAAAAAATAAAAGAATATAAACAAGAAAAGAAAAGAATATAAAAAAGAATTTATGAAATCAAGTAAACATTAACGATGTAATAAGAAAGGCAATTATCTTACAAATCTATCATTTAAAAAAGCAAGGCTAATTACTATTAGAAATGCAATTACATAAAATTACAATGAAGGGTAGGCACTCAATAAGTTTAAGTACATATATTTTAATAATAAAAATATATTACAAAAAAAATAATTACAATGTCATCATTTTAAACCTTATTTTTTGGAATTCTATCATAATTGCCTTAGTATCGATGCTATTAAATACATCTTTTTCAATATAAGGCATTAAACAATCATTCAACCATTATCCCCTATCTCGATTATGAAATACAGTTTTAATGTATTAAGAGTGAACATTTAATTTAAGGGTGGATAATCATTTAAATATGTATTAATTGATTTATTTTATTTTATTTTATTTTAAGGAGATATCAAATTCAGGGGGGCACTTGCCCCCTTGTAGATAACCTGGGTCCGCCCATGGCCAAGAGCATCACCTCAAGTAAAAGCTTCCACAGCCGGTGCCCCACGTTGTTAACTTTATGGACAAAAGTAGCCCTGAATTTAATATATAGTGTAACTTATAAATAGAAAGGAAAGGGGGAAAAGAAAACCCTTTCAACTTGTCTTGTAAATTGGACTAGGAGTAATATTAAGAAAATCATCCCCCATTCAATACTCCATATCTGACGATTTGAAAAGAAGCAAAGAAAAGCGACATCATCCCAATCGACATTTTTTTATTATTATTATTACTATATAAAAAAATGAACTGGTTGGGTCTATAAACAAGAAAAAGAATGGAAAGCAGGAATGACGCGTCCTGGGGGTTGTTGACTTGTATGCATGGATGATGTGGCCGTGAAACATGGGCAACTGAAATATGCTACCATTTTGTACTGATTGACCTATTAGTCCTCTTTGCACACCTCAAAGTGCTCCCACATGCAGCAACATTGACAACGGTTTTGAAGAGCGTTTAGGCTTCATGTCCACAGTCCACTCATAGTATTAAGGTTTACCAACATGACAATCAGAGGCAGATTCAAAAAATTACTGGATTTTTTTTTAAGGAAAGTTTTAAATATATTAGAAAATAAAAGAATATAAAGAAGAAGAAAAAGAATATTAATAAAAATTCATGAAATTAAGTGAATACTAATAATGTAATAAGAGAGATAATTATTTTACAAATTTATCATTTAGAAAAGTAAGGCTAACTGCTATTAGAAATGTAGTTACATAAATTACAATGAATGGTGGGCACTTAATAAGTTCAATAACATATATTTTAATAAAAATAATATATTATAATAAAAATAATTACAAAAATTCATGGTGCAAGTTTGTTTGGAATAGTGATTAAATCTTTAAAAAAATAACTTTTTAATCGTGATGTATAATATACAAAGTATGTGAGAAATTTTTTATTGTGAATTACAAATATTTTTTATTTTATTTTTTTATTTTTTGTTTTTGGTTTCACTGACCTATTTTTACCCAAAATTACGTTTGTGGCAAGAGATCAGATGAGGTGGGGTGAAATGTTGAATTCTGGAAAGAGGTGGCGCGAATCTCCAAGGAAAAGGAGGAGAGATGTCGACCAAAAAAAAAAAAAAAAAAAAAAAAACAGAGAGCAGAGGGTATGTGTTGGGGTGCTGAAGTAAAAATTTAAAATAATTCATTAAATGAATTACATGCAGGCTGCCAAATAAGATTCTGTTTATTGAGCTGAGATGATTGATGCGTTGCTTTCGGTAGTTAAAGCAATCAATTAAACTAAATCCTAATTAATTATATAGTTTAGGGTTAACCTAGGTCATTCTCTTAAAGAGTAAGCTGTAGGTTTTCTTTAGGTTGAATTTAGGTGATAAAACTAAACTAATTAAATGCAAGATGATAATGACTCTAAAACCTATATGAGAATGAAACTAATCTAGATGAATTCGAATGCAATTCTGGGGGGTTTGTTGTGAGAAAATAATTAAATTTCTAAGAAGAAAATTGATTAAAAGCAAATCAAATAACAAAGATTTAATTCAGTTATAATGATGGAGGCGACAACTTAGTATTCACATGGGTTAACTTTCTCACCTAAATCAATTAATTAGAACAAAGGCATTAATGAAATATTGGAATTAATTAATTTAATTACTTAATTAAAACATGGGAAACCCTCAAGTTCAATCACACTTATTCCATTTAAAACTCATAGTGAAACAAGCGGTGACTAATTAAATTCATTAAAAACGAAACACAGTTGATTTCTAAATAATTTTGGAATCTTGTTCACAATTATCTAATTAAACAACTAAAAACAATTTATCAACCTAACTAAACAATTAAATCGATAAAGCAATTGACAATTAAATTAATAATGAAAACTCAATTATTAAATCAATTGACAATCCAAATTCCAAAGGTTTGCAAACAAAAATCCCAAAGCAAATACAAATTATCAATTTAATCAAAAATAAATAATATTTTTACAATCTAAAACTAAATTTTTCTCAAGAAAGCAATTTGAAATTATCTAAAACTAAATAATTTCAAAATCTTCAAACAAATCGATAAAAAAAACACTCCCTTTAATTTCCTCGATACTTCTCCCAAGTTGCCTTGAAGCCGGCTTTGGAAATCATTCCTCCTCCAAGCATTATGCACATAATCACGGCCATTCAAATTAATTAGAGAATTCAATAGATTCAAAGTGTGGGTCCTGCGACTTGAATTAAAGGAATGGATGAGTGGAATTATTGATTAAATCAATCCTTGGTCACGGCGCATCCCCTGGATAACCAAATATGAGATGAAGAAATTGATGGATTGTGGATGTGGGCCCGTGGCTAGAGAAACAATAATAATTGAGTATATGCCAATTCTCCAACACTTGTTGAATGAGAGGAATTGTTGAATGAATGAATCAGTGTTTGCGTCTTTCCTCAAGGTGCATCTGCGACTGCGTGCGTGAATCTCCAATCAATCCAGCGGCTAGGTTAAATAAATGGGAAAGAAGAGATAGATTTTTGGGTACCAACACCTAATACAATTTCACTATTAGATTTCTTTTCAGCTTTCCTGAAAAATTTTGTATCATAGGATCTTCTAATATGATAAAATCATGATCTATCATATATTAAGAGATACTCCTTCCTATTTTAATTATAAGAAGAAATTTTGGAATTGATTTTGGTCTAATTATAAAAGCAAGTTTTAACTTTTATCAAATTTTTCTAATACTACCCTTATCTATACATTGTTGCAGCATTCCTAGATTTTCTTCCCCGCACAGTTTAAAATATTTTCCTGCATAAATTTGTTTTATTCCCCAGATATAAGTTTAATATTTAGAAATATTTTGTAGGTTCTCTCTCTTTATTTATGATATTCTTAATTTTAGAGTTTTGTATTTTGTGTTTTATTTTACTCCATATTTATGTACTAAATAATTCCAATATTTCAGGCTTTTAGTAGCAACTTCCATTGACGGTTACCTTATCCTCTGCCAAGTTTTCCTACCTAATCTGAAATCGTTTAAACGTTCATGGGTGGGGGTGGGGTGCTTCATATTAGTACCTCATATCCATCCTATGTAATTATTGAATTAAATTCGTAAGTTTCAACTAATTACCATTTATTCTTTATTCAATATTTTGAAAGATTCACACTTGCGCAATTTGCAGGTCTCTAGCTAAACTCGTTTCTTATAAATATGGATGCTTAATTATTTTTCAAATGAACTAATTTAACTTAGGTAAGGGTATTTTAGGAAAATACATATAATTAACTAATTTAACTTCCTTCCTTAATCCTTCCAAATTCTGGTAATTTGCTCCATAATTAGGACCGGATGGAGTATTATTTAATAATAAGATATCAATCAGAATATTAATAATTTAAACCCAATTATCTTATAATTAATTATGAATTACATTATTTCCTAAAATTGGCTAACAATCTAAATATTATCTAATAAATTCAAATTAACTAAAAATAATCCCCAAACTAACTGAATAAAGCGGGATAAAATATATAGAATTAGGGTTTATCAATGATTTAATTGGTCATCAGTGCATATATCACGTGCACACAAGATACAGGGTACAAAGGACAGTCAATTTATTTTGTTAGACACAAAAATATTGTTATGCCCTGTTTCCTAACCAGCAAGGCTACAATATTATGCTTTTGCTTCTTATATCAGGAATAGCTTTGGAATCTTGATAATATTACATGCAGCTTTATTTTGACATTAGGAAATAATGGCAACCTGCATCACATATCATGTCTTGGTTCCTTCCTACTTTTTGACTGAACACACTGATTGCATCTAACCTTCACCATTATTATAGTTTGTAACGAAACCTTGCAGAGTGATTACTACTTTTCTGATTTTAAATGGGAAATGATAACTTGAGACAAAAGATAAGCAAAGCCATTACAGGCCTATAAGAAAAACAGATAAATTGTTCAAGTTCTATTGGCCGATTTTCTTTTGGCTTGGTTTGTTGTATTCTAATGCCCCAACTAGTCTCTGTTTTAGTATTTTAGCTTGTTATCTTTTGGTTTTTACTTTGTATGCTGTTTGTCATATCACTCATATGTATGTATATTTGGGTCTCTCTGTTCCGTCCATACTTAATAGAAGAAAGTAAATTTAGCATAAAGGGGGGGAAAAAAACAAAGGACGCGGCTAGGTCCTTGACAAGGACCATTCACTATTTGCTGCACTAAACGGTACCTTATGTCAAAACAATGACCAGCTTGCTTTTTTTTTTCCTTGTTATTATTGGTATGTTACTAAAAAGATATATTAATTGGTACTGAAAAAATCCTTTGTAATCTTGAAAAATTATTTTAAAATTTTAAAAAAGATATTTGAGTATTGACCAGACTAAAAAATATTTCACGATAATCGACTTAGTAATGAAAAAATATCTCATGATTTTCAAAAAATATTTTAAGGTACTAACAAATACTAAAAATATACTCAAAAAATATCTCATCATTTTGAAAAACATCTTCTTCTCCTTTTTCTTTTTATGGGTGACTTTTTATCTTGCTTTAATAAAGTTGTATTTTTATTTTTTTAAAAAAACATAATAGGCAGAAAACGCGTCCTTGATGGGGGCAAATGACCATAAAACAAGAAGCCAGTGATTTAAGAGGAAATATCAGATTATAGGTCAGGGATGCGAGCAAGATGACCAAAATTTTTCTCTCTCTTCTTCCTTATCTGCTACTCATGCAAATTTGCTTCTCCAAATTTGATGACATTGCTGTTTACTTGGAAGAGTACTCTGTTGAAGGCAGTCTAAGAGAAACATGTGCAACAGGAAATTACTCTTTTGTAGTCATTAACGACATTAGGATGATTGAGAATGGCGAAACCGATCAACAAAACGTTAGAGATTACTGTGACCCTTTTTCTTCATCTGGGTGCACTACCATTGGCCCAGAGATCAAATATTGTCAACAACAAGGGATCAAAGTGATGCTTTCTCTTAAAGGATCATATAGAAATCTCACTTCTTTAACTTCCTCTGATGATGGTCAGAAAGCTTTTTATTACTTATGGGACAAATTCTTAGGTGGAAGCTCATCTTCACGCCCATTTGGAGATGCCATATTAGATGGCATAGATTTTGACATAGACGAATCTGACATAAGCGAAGCTAAACTATACTTGAATGACCTAGGACGTTTCCTCAAGTCATATAGCACTGATACCCGAACACTGTACTTATCTGCAGCACCTAGATGCTCATTTCCAGATGATTTTCTTGCTACTGCCCTTGACTCAATCGTTTTTGACTATGTCTGGGTACAATTCTTCGATGACGCCTGCGAATATTCAGAAGCCAATAAAGTTCAGTTTTTCAAAGCATGGAAACAGTGGGAGACATCAGTATATGGGTCGAAATCCAAATTATTCCTGGGGTTACCAGCATCTCAAGGAAGTGTTGGCTATGTTCCTGCTGATTTGTTAATCTCTCAGGTACTTCCCAATATAAGCAAGTCACCTAACTATGGAGGTGTCATGTTGTGGACAAGTTACGAAGGTAGATTGAGTGGATACAGTACGTACCTTCAACTTTGCACAAAACCTCAAAGTGCTCCCGTATGCAGGAACCATGACAATGGTTTTGAAGAGCGCTTGGGTTACATGTCCGGTGGTAGTATTAAGGTTTACGAAAGTGAGAATCTTTGTGGGCAGTGTTGTGAGACCATATGCAGGAACAATTGTTCTAGTGACTTTAGTCCTTTAATAAATTTGAGATATTTGGGGTTTACAAATTCAAATAGTATTTAAATGTAATTTTTCCTAAATTTATTTTTTTTAAAATGCATCTAGTCTAAAGGATTAGAGACAATTAAAAAAAAAAAAAAAGTGAAAACATCTTGTGCGATAAAAAGAAAATAAAAGAAGTATTTTTCTATCTTGGTGTTGGTGGGGTACAATGACACAGAGTTTTTGATTGATTTGTTCTCAGCGATCTTCCTTAATGTGTTATGTATCTAGTGATTAAATCTTTTTATTTATTACTCTTAGGCGAATGTGAGCTCCTGTTTCATCTGTAACTTTTTTTCCCCTTTAATGTTGTTCATACTGCTACCTCAATATGTCCAGTCAACTAACAATTAAACTTAATCTAGATAACTGTGAGGGTGATATTGTTACGATTTAGAAACTTCTAAAGTAACATTACCTCTCATTGAAAAGTTTTGAACCAAAATTTGTACCTAACAAAAATGACGTGTATGACACATTTAATTACCAATTTAACATATTTATTTAACTAATGGTTAAACTCAACTGGTACAATGATCAAGAAAAAATTGCTATAATTTAAAAACTTTAAGATTGTACCCCGAATACTTCCATGAATCTGACTTCTCTTTTTTTCTTTCTCATCCTCTCTCATCATTTACATCATCCATGCATACAAGTCGACAACCCCCACGACGCGTCATTCCTCCTTTCCATTCTTTTTCTTGTTTATAGACCCAACCAGTTCATCATTTCAACTGTCGATTGCTTGATTGATGATGTCGCTTTTCTTTGCTTCTTTTCAAATCGTCAGATATGGAGTATTGAATTGGGGATGATTTTCTTAACAATTACCCCTAGCCCAATTTACAAGACAAGTTGAAAAGGTTTTTTTCCTTTGTATTTATAAGTTACACTATATATTAAATTTAGGACTAGTTTTGTCTAGAAAGTTGATTAGGTAGGGCACCGTACTTAACTTCTCTCTTTTTCTTTGTTTATTTACTTTCATCTTTTACCCCCTCTATGACCATTTGATCATGATTGAATGGTCCACATTTAAAATATTTTAAATGTGGACCATTCGACTTGTATTTGAGGGGGTGCTCTTGGCCCAGTGAATATCACATATTCACTTGGCCAGGGGCACCCTTGAGAATATTTTATCCTTACAAACTTGATCTTGTTGTACCAGGCAACAAACATGCATGACCCATTTCACGAAGTATGTGTCTAGATAGCCCAAAATTTCAATAATTAGCTCTTGGTCTTCAGTAAAAAAAAAAACAATGTCGATGAAGATGTGTAGGTGCACTCTTACGCAGTGGTGATTGTAACTTTCCATGAATTTCCAATTTATCACTTAACAACAAAACTTTGTTTGTCTCTTTTTTGGAAGAGCTATGAATCAAATGATATTTTTCTTCCAATTTTTGCCTCTTCTTCTCCCTCTAAATCACACTTTTCTTTGCCATACGCTCACCTCCTATTACTATCAACAATACAAGTCGAATCTTAGATGTTAAAATATAAGGTGGCCCCCTTCTCTGTAGAAAAAAAAATATGATATTTTCGCAGATACAATAAAGAATTAACTAAATTTACTTAATGTTGAAGCAATCAAGAAAGCCACATAAGTAAATATATGACCTATAAAAAAGTGAGCTAATCCAACCAATCTTACTTGCACAATGGAAAGAGCCACCGACTTATCTCTCCATTGAATCCAATTAGCCAAATGTGTGCATTCATGAGCCCATGCCATATTTTCAATCAATTCCTGCCCATATCCGAGCTAGGAGATTAAGAACAAAAATCCAGTAGCCCAAACAAGATGTCCAAATAAGAACTTCCGCGCTTAGACTGATAAACTATTCATCCTAAAAGGGTTATATCTATTGATAAATTGTGAAGAGTTTAACTATAGATAATCTTTTAACCATCCCATCAAATAGGTAGAAGATTCATTAAAATGTGAAACGTTACCCTGCCATAATGTAATGTGCTTCCAATGCCAATAAAAAGTAACACATCCAATCATTGGCGGACCTTGAGATAAATATTTGGGGGGCCAAATGTATATTCATTAACTAATTTTTTTAAAAAAATATTTGGGGGGCCAATTGTATAAATTTTTTGGAATAAATGCATACATTTTTGCGCCAAATGTATAAAAAAAAAAAATCCAATTTACATAAAAATTTTGGGAAAGATTTTTTTTTTTTGGGGGGGTCCATTGTCTCCATGAAGGTCCACCATTGCATCCAATGGTATTCCCTTGGTCCTTATTATAAGGTACCAACTAACAATTCTTACAAACCAATAAAAATAGTTAAAGTCAATGAAGTTATCCTACAATTTAAGTAACTTTCAAGATTATCACCCCTACTAATTGCACTAAATTCTAATATTATATTAATTATTACTCTCACCTACTACCCTTATTAATTATGGACATACATAGAAAAAATAATTAATGGGATTTGGAAACAAGCAAATACCTTATAAAAAGAATCAAATACAATTATTAGTTGGAACCTTATAATAAAGACCAGAGGAAGTATTTAACATCCAGAAAACCGCCAAATAAAATGTGTCCCAAGCCAAAATATCACAAGTACCATCTCGTCTTTGACCATCGCAAGGAAAACCATAACCAAAATCTTTTATCTGGCATTAACTTTGAACCACGTGCATCCAAAAGCACCTTTTACTAAGATCAATGTAATTGTATGTAAACCTAGAGCAATAGCATGATGAACCAAAAAGCCTCCAGGCCCATTGTTAAAATAGAGAATTACTATTTTGATTAATAGCATTTAAACAACCAGGCAACCATATGCTTCGCCCTACATTAAATGCTGGACTATTTGTTGAAGAAAATAGTACATCGAACCCATATGAAGTTTTACCATGATGAGCATATTGTATCCATTGGGAAAATATAGGTTCAATTAAGATAATGTGTTTCTCTGGAGTACTAAAAGCAAGCATGACATCATTATATACATAAAGTCCCAAAGTATGGAATCCCAGAAAAAGAATGGCCCAACTTAATTGAGAACTTTAGAAGGCATACGGTTAATGAGGTAAGCTGCTGTGAGGATGGCGTCACCCCAGAAGATGGTAGGGACATTCCGTTCCATTAGTAAGGCACGTGTGACTTCCAATAGGTGACGGTTTTTCCGTTCGGCTACTCCATTCTGTTGAGGGGTGTAAGGACAAGAAATTTAGTGATGAATTCCTTGGTGATCAAGAAATTCTTTAAAGGCCGTGCTCATGTATTCTTTGGCATTATCACTTCGTAATACCTTAATGGAAGTGTTGAATTGAGTTCGCACAAAGGTATAGAAGCTTTGAAATACTTTGGCTACTTCCGATTTGTCTTTCATTAAATAGACCCATGCAGGCTGAAGTAAAAATTTAAAATAATTCATTAAATGAATTACATGCAGGCTGCCAAATAAGATTCTGTTTATTGAGCTGGGATGATTTAATTGGTCATCAGTGCATATATCACGTGCACACAAGATAAGGGTACAAAGGACAGTCAATTTATTTTGTTAGACACAAAAATATTGTTATGCCCTGTTTCCTAACCAGCAAGGCTACAATATTATGCTTTTGCTTCTTATATCAGGAATAGCTTTGGAATCTTGATAATATTACATGCAGCTTTATTTTGACATTAGGAAATAATGGCAACCTGCATCACATATCATGTCTTGGTTCCTTCCTACTTTTTGACTGAACACACTGATTGCATCTAACCTTCACCATTAGTATAGTTTGTAACGAAACCTTGCAGAATGATTACTACTTTTCTGATTTTAAATGGCAAATGATAACTTGAGACAAAAGATAAGCAAAGCCATTACAGGCCTATAAGAAAAACAGATAAATTGTTCAAGTTCTATTGGCTGATTTTCTTTTGGCTTGGTTTGTTGTATTCTAATGCCCCAACTAGTCTCTGTTTTAGTATTTTAGCTTGTTATCTTTTGGTTTTTTTACTTTGTATGCTGTTTGTCATATCACTCATATGTATGTATATTTGGGTCTCTCTGTTCCGTCCATACTTAATAGAAGAAAGTAAATTTAGCATAAAGGGGGAAAAAAACAAAGGACGCGGCTAGGTCCTTGACAAAGACCATTCACTATTTGCTGCACTAAACGGTACCTTATGTCAAAACAATGACCAGCTTGCTTTTTTTTTTCCTTGTTATTATTGGTATGTTACTAAAAAGATATATTAATTGGTACTGAAAAAATCCTTTGTAATCTTGAAAAATTATTTTAGAATTTAAAAAAGATATTTCGAGTATTG